>JARPMJ010004768.1:0-10000 GCA_033366665.1 Phoxinus dragarum
ACTGCACTATGCAATGCTGTCAAAACTGCATCATTATTATTTAATAGAAGTCCAGAGACCGTTTAAGTTGTTCTGTTCATCAGGTAATACAACACAAAAGTCAACTAACACATAACGCAACAATACCAATAAAAAATAAATAGAGACCTAATTACCAGAGTACGCCATGGCCAGTTTGAATCTCCATAGTTGTATGTTAATTCTTCTCCTGAAGCTATGTCTTTAATTGAAAACAAACACAGATGGGGTTTGCCTTCAATACCTATTTTTTTTCATTTTACAGTTAGAAGTCTTGTAATTATCGTTCACTAGTCTCCCGAGTGAACCATCTTCTTTTGAGGCATCAATGCTAAATGGAGAGAGGAAAAAACATTAAATTTGTTTTCAATAAGTAAGTAAAAAATAGTCAGTCAAAATGGTTCCCAAAACCTACCACCATTGTCTTCCATTCCAATCAAAGTCAAACAAGAAGGTATTTTCTGTTTCATTGTATCTATTCTGTCCTTGTTTGGCTCTCCTCTTTGGAAAGTAGCTCTCCACGGTATTCAAGAATGAAGCATCCTTTGTCAATGGACATGCTAGCAAACACACCTCTACCTAAGATAGAGATAGCAAGGTGTTGAATATTAGTGTCTCTGTAGAAAATACAGAATTTTTTTCAGCTACAGTAGGTGTATTTAACAATGGCATTCAAGAAAGAAATTTCATACAAATATAAAAATAAAACACCACATAGACATCACTGTATAAATTATACATTGATTCTATTAAAGTTACTATTACAAGTTCTCAGTCAAGAGCAGTGTGTGATTTGCTCTTACATTCAGCACAAGAAAAGAAATGAATACAGGTTTTGGAGCAACATTAGAGTGAGTAAATAATGACAGAATTTTCATTTTTGGGTGAACTATCTCTTTAAAGACAAGCAGCAGCATGTTTACTATTAGGCTACTGTCTCTTTAAGGCCGGCGCAGCCAGAGTTTTTCAACTGCTCTTGGCGCATCTAATTTTTTCTCTCAAATGTGTGCTTTCCCTTGAGACATTACCAACTGTGTTTATGAAAACCTTGTGTGTATTTGACAGTATTAGCGTATAAGACCTTGAAAGATAACTTAGTCCAGTAATCAAGCGCTGTTTGACGTTTTTAGTGTGTGTGCTTCGGGTGTAAGCGCTCAGAAAAGAGCATGTTAGTAAGAACAGCGCAACAGCACGCAAATAAAATGTTTAACCGGCAAAGCTTTATTGCACAGGAAAATAATGAACTGCAGGGTCCCGTGAGTGTAACTCTACAGCTGCATTAACATGTGATGTGTGAATGTACGGCGCGTTGTATAGTAGCTGTGTTGAGACGGAGGCGCCAAAACTGAACTGATAGAATGCACTGCAGCACGATACTACGATATTTCTTCAAAACCAGATCGTGGAGGCATTTTAATCGTCCACAATCAAAAACTGTGATATCGCACACCCCTACTTCCAACATCTGGTCAGTTTAAACGTGTAAAGTTGCTCATTCGGTTGCACAGCCAACAACAGGAACTGTTGCAATAATAACGAATCATTTTAAGAATACCAGTAACTAGGGCTGCACGATTAATCGAATTTTAATCACGATTTTGGCTTCCCACGATCAAATTTGCGGGATCGTGCGATATTTAAAATGCGTCATTCTGTTCATAGAACAGTACTTTATAGTATTATATACCAATACTTTAACAGTAATAAATATATTTTTTTTTAGCAAAGCCAATCTAGCGCTCGGTAAACCACTGTCTGATCACGTGAGTCCATGAGCCAATAATCTGAGTTGTTTCATGCACAGGGACGAACGATAGTGCGCGCGAGAGACCGAGTGTGTCTGTGCGCGAGCGATAGTGCACGAGAGAGACCGAGTGTGTCTGCGCGCGAGCAATAGTGTGCGAGAGAGACCGAGTGTGTCTGCGTGCGATAGTGCGCGAGAGAGACCAAGTGTGTCTGCGTGTGAGCGATAGTGCGCGAGAGAGACCAAGTGTGTCTGCGTGCGAGCGATAGTGCGCGAGAGAGCCTGAGTGTGTCTGCGTGGTGAGCGATAGTGCGCGCAAGAGACCGAGTGTGTCTGTGCGCGAGCGATAGTGCACGAGAGAGACGAGTGTGTCTGCGCGGCGAGCAATAGTGTGCGAGAGAGACCGAGAGTGTGTCTGCGTGCGATAGTGCGCGAGAGAGACCGAGTGTGTCTGCGTGTGAGCGATAGTGCGCGAGAGAGACCAAGTGTGTCTGCGTGCGAGCGATAGTGCGCGAGAGAGCCTGAGTGTGTCTGCGTGCGAGCGATAGTGCGCGAGAGAGCCTGAGTGTGTCTGCGTGTGAACGATAGTGCGCGCGAGAGACCGAGTGTGTCTGTGCGCGAGCGATAGTGCACGAGAGAGACCGAGTGTGTCTGCGCTGCGAGCAATAGTGTGCGAGAGAGACCGAGTGTGTCTGCGTGCGATAGTGCGCGAGAGAGACCGAGTGTGTCTGCGTGTGAGCGATAGTGCGCGAGAGAGACCAAGTGTGTCTGCGTGCGAGCGATAGTGCGCGAGAGAGCCTGAGTGTGTCTGCGTGCGAGCGATAGTGCGCGAGAGAGCCTGAGTGTGTCTGCGTGTGAGCGATAGTGCGCGCAAGAGACCGAGTGTGTCTGCGTGCGATCGATAGTGTGCGAGAGAGACCGAGTGTGTCTGCGCGCGAGCAATAGTGTGCGAGAGAGGCCGAGTGTGTCTGCGTGTGAGCGATAGTGTGCGAGAGAGGACGAGTGTGTCTGCGTGCGAGCGATAGTGCGCGAGAGAGACCGAGTGTGCTTGCTTACGAACGATAGTGCGCGAGAGAGACCGAGTGTGCTTGCTTACGAACGATAGTGCGCGAGAGAGACCGAGTGTGTCTGCGCACGAGCAATAGTGTGCGAGAGAGGCCGAGTGTGTCTGCGTGTGAGCGATAGTGCGCGAGAGAGAGACCGAGTGTGCTTGCTTACGAACGATAGTGCGCGAGAGAGACCGAGTGTGCTTGCTTACGAACGATAGTGTGCGAGAGAGGACCGAGGTGTGTCTGCGCGGCGAGCAATAGTGTGCGAGAGAGGCCGAGTGTGTCTGCGTGTGAGCGATAGTGTGCGAGAGAGACGAGTGTGTCTGCGTGCGAGCGATAGTGCGCGAGAGAGACCGAGTGTGCTTGCTTACGAACGATAGTGCGCGAGAGAGACCGAGTGTGCTTGCTTACGAACGATAGTGTGCGAGAGAGACCGAGTGTGCTTGCTTACGAACGATAGTGCGCGAGAGAGACCGAGTGTGCTTGCTTACGAATGATAGTGCGCGGAGAGAGACCGAGTGTGTCTGCGCGCGAGCGATAGTGCGCGAGAGAGACCGAGTGTGCTTGCTTACGAACGATAGTGCGCGAGAGAGACCGAGTTGTGTCTGCGCGCGAGCGATAGTGCGCGAGAGAGACCGAGTGTGCTTGCTTATGAACGATAGTGTGCGAGAGAGACTGAGTGTGCCTGCGTGCGAGCGATAGTGCGCGAGAGAGACCAAGTGTGTCTGCGCACGAGCGATAGTGTGCGAGAGAGACCGAGTGTGCCTGCGCACGAGCGATAGTGCGCGAGAGAGACCGAGTGTGCCTGCGCACGAGCGATAGTGTGCGAGAGAGACCGAGTGTGCCTGCGCACGAGCGATAGTGTGCGAGAGAGACCGAGTGTGCCTGCGCACGAGCGATAGTGTGCGAGAGAGACCGAGTGTGCCTGTGTGCGAGCGATAGTGCGCGAGAGAGACCGAGTGTGTCTGTGCGTGAGCGATAGTGTGCGAGAGAGACCGAGTGTGTCTGCAAGCGAGCGATAGTGCGCGAGAGAGACCGAGTGTGCCTGCGTGCGAGCGATAGTGCGCGAGAGAGACCGAGTGTGTCTGCGCGCGAGAGAGACCGAGTGTGCTTGCTTACGAACGATAGTGCGCGAGAGAGGACCGAGTGTGTCTGCGCGCGAGCGATAGTGCGCGAGAGAGACCGAGTGTGCTTGCTTACGAACGATAGTGTGCGATAGAGACCGAGTGTGCCTGCGTGCGAGCGATAGTGCGCGAGAGAGACCGAGTGTGTCTGCGCACGAGCGATAGTGTGCGAGAGAGACCGAGTGTGCCTGCGTGCGAGCGATAGTGCGCGAGAGAGACCGAGTGTGTCTGTGCGTGAGCGATAGTGTGCGAGAGAGACCGAGTGTGTCTGCACGCGAGCGATAGTGCGCGAGAGAGACCGAGTGTGCCTGTGCGTGAGCGATAGTGTGCGAGAGAGACCGAGTGTGCCTGTGTGCGAGCGATAGTGCGCGAGAGAGACCGAGTGTGCCTGTGCGTGAGCGATAGTGTGCGAGAGAGACCGAGTGTGTCTGTGCGTGAGCGATAGTGTGCGAGAGAGACCGAGTGTGTCTGTGCGTGAGCGATAGTGTGCGAGAGAGGACCGAGTGTGTCTGCACGCGAGCGATAGTGTGCGAGAGAGACGAGTGTGTCTGTGCGTGAGCGATAGTGTGCGAGAGAGACCGAGTGTGTCTGCACGCGAGCGATAGTGCGCGAGAGAGACCGAGTGTGTCTGTGCGTGAGCGATAGTGTGCGAGAGAGACCGAGTGTGTCTGTGCGTGAGCGATAGTGCGCGAGAGAGACCGAGTGTGTCTGCACGCGAGCGATAGTGTGCGAGAGAGACCGAGTGTGTCTGCGCGTGAGCGATAGTGCACGAGAGAGACCGAGTGTGTCTGCGCGCGAGCGAAAGTGTGCGAGAGAGGACCGAGTGTGTCTGCGCGCGAGCGTGAAAGTGTTAAGTGCGAGAGGTAGGCTAAGTAGGTAGGTAATAATTATAACAGAAGATAATATCTCTAGTCCATCCTAATATTAATTATAAATAAAATGTATATAAAATATAAATACAATATAAAATAATACATTATTTTGTTCTGCTACAGTATCTTCCTGAATAGGATGAAAGAAGCATTGAAATACTGTTACTAACCTTTTGAGAGTTAATGAATCTCTCCTCAAAGCATGGTTTGTCTTTGCCAGACAGAATGTGTTTACTGGCATCCTCCACAGGACTAATTCGCTTCCGTTTGGACATGACATCCAGTTATGTATTTCAATTCTGGAAAGGATAGTTAGAAAGCAAATAATCATAAGCTCAGTGACTAATATTTCAATCTTGATTGCATGACACAGCACATTGTTTATTGTGTCCATTCCGCTTTACACCTGCTACCATACATCATGCTTTGCTAGTTGCACATAAAAAAAGCATTTTTTCAAATAAATAAAGAAAGACGAATGAATACATATCAATCAAAACTTAGTGGAGTTAGCCATTTTTAAATAGGCATGCGGTTGTTCTGTTACCATTTTTGAAAATCGACTTCTAATCAAATTCTCTGCAACTAACGAGCATTAGGCCTTTCGCAATAATCAATATTTATCGCACAATATATATATATATATATATATATATATACATGACCTCAATAATGATTGATGACGCAATATATCGCCAATTATGTGTAACGTTACATGATTATGAATGTCACCAAGATATTTAGCAGATCGTGTTGTGTGTCGTCCGTGTCGGAGGCGAAAGCAGGGCTCGGCGGGTCCCTCACACACAGCGCTCATCAGCTGCGGAACAACGCGTCATTTCGTTATTGTGTTTTCCTGACAATTACAGAGAGTTTGGAAGAATAAATCCAAATGCACTCGATTTCAAAGCAGCACCCACTGTCTGGTGCAAATAAAAACGTCACAGCGCAAAATGGTGCACACTAAAGAAAAAGTACAAAGACGACGAGTAACGTTAGGCCTAACTAGTTAGGTTTATTACCGTTAGACCTCAGCCAATGCTCGCTAGGCCTGTCACGATAACTGCTTTTTGTTGTGCGATATATTGTCCAAGAAATAGGCTAATTGTGATAAACAATGTTACTGTAATTTTAAGACAATTCTATGCCACTGAATATATAATCATAATATAAAAGCATAACGTTAATAACAAAAGTATCCCTACATACTTTTAAAAGACAACCATTTAATTCGATCATAGAAGTAAAGTGTCAAAACAAGCAATTAACAGATGTAGTAATTTGCTGGTCTGTAATTTTAATTGGTCAACGTTTGAAATATTTGAAAAGATAACAGATTATAAAACAAGCTAGTTAACTTACCTCTCTCTGACGATCTGTCTCCTCGTGCGAATGACGAACACCCCTCGTCGCGGGTGCGAAAAATATTTGCCCGGGTAAATTACGTCACTAAACCTTTTCACAAGTAAAATTACTTTATTAAAAAAAAATATTAAAAACGTTAGTATCAGGTTTTTTCAATCCATGCTCCATGTGAGAATAGAAGCATTACAAAATAAAAACAAACTCTAAAACTGTGTAGGCTACCATGTGCTTTAATATCAATTTTCTCCAACTAATGAACTTTTAATGAACTCACGTGATCTGTATCAGAACATGATTCGGAAATACCTTATAATATATTACTACATTTAATTAATGCATGACTGTTGATCAAATATATTAATTCTACAAGTGTGCATGCTAGTAGCCATAATTGAGTTTATTAAGAGGGATGGGTACGTTACTGAGTAGTTACTACTATCCCTTTATACTTAATGTGGTTTAATCTGCAAGTGGCTGAAAGGCCTAAAGTAGCCTATTAGTTCACTTTAAAATGAAAATTAGCCCATGATTTATTCACCCTCAAGCCATGTAGTTTTTATTTCAGACGAATACAATCAAAGTTATATTAATAAACACCCTGACGCTTCCGAGCTTTATAATGGCAGTGAATTGCAACAACAGCTATATGCTCATAAAAGTGCATCCATCCATCATAATAGTGCTCCACACGGCTCCAAGGGGCTAATTAAGGCCTTCTGAAGGAAGGCAATGCGTTTGTGTAAGAAAAATATTCATATTCATATTTAAAACTTTATAAAGTAAAACAAATAGCTTCCGGCCAAACTCAGTCTACTTAACCCTAAAGTGCAACTTGTGACGTCAGAAGTAGCGTAGCGTAAATATCAGCAGTACGTCACATTACTCACATAAGTTGCGCTTTAGACTTAAGTGGAATCTGTGCTCGTTTAGCCGGAAGCTAGTTATTTTACTTTATAAAGTTTTTAAATATTAATATTTTTCTTACACAAACTCATCGCTTTGCTTCAGAAGGCCTTTATTAACCCCCTGGAGCCTGTGGAGTGCTTTAATCGTGGATAGATGCACTTTTATGAGCTTCAATCTGTTGGTTGCAATCCACTGCCATTATAAACCTCAGAAGCGACAGGGTGTTTAATTAATATTACAACTTTCTTATAAAAGAAAGTCACATGCACCTAGGATGGCTTGAGGGTGAGTAAATTATTGGGTAAATGTCCTTTTAAAGTGAACTACTCCTTTAAGACCCGTTTGTGGGGCAAGTACCGGTATGGTGTGGAGGCTTATTGTTAAGTAAGCATGCATAACATGTAAGCATATCGCTGGTGTAAAAAGTTAATGGATTAATAAAGTTAATGGGCAAATGGTTTTAAAAATAAAACCAATTAATGTATTTGACAGTGTGTGGACATCATCTGCAGTTAATATTTCAGCTGCAGTCTAAACATTGTCAACTGACTGGCTTATGTCTGGCTAATGGAATAGAGTATAACTCACTGTATGATTATTATATTTCAGATCAATAGGCAGGTTCAAACTTGCTTAGTGATGACCAGGGAGATAGTGGTATGTTTGAGAAGGAAGAACACCCCGCTGACTCAGCTTATTTTCATGGGGCTGATGTTGAAGTTCTCCAATCAAACATGCACATAAATTGCACCTGGACAACACGTTGGATGGATAGGAAACACAAAGGCCTTAAAGGTGCTATGTGGAGTTTTTCTACTAAAATGAAGCCATTTTTTATTGCCTGTGTGTGAAGGGGTTGTAATCTCACAATAAAATGATCCACTTGGCCGGATTTGCCGTGAAATCCAGTGACGTGAGACCTGCATGCGCTCCCGAGCCTCTCGCCTCATACTGACTGTGCACTCAACAGCGACGGCACAGCAACTTTATGACATGGAGTCTGCTAATACTAAGATACGACCTGCTCCCAGCACAACACAGACTCCAACACAAACTCCACATAATAATAAAAAATAAAAAAATGCACGCGCATGAGCATTCGCTTGTATTGTATTGGTTGCAATCTGAAACATCACCGCTATGCCGCTGAAAACTCCACATAGCCCCTTTAAAGAAGAACAGCAGGCCAACTGTACTTCCAGAAGAAGCTTGGATCCTCTGAGTGTGTATGCTGCTGAGTATGTTCTGCAGGATACTGTTATGATCTGTGCAGTTGTGTGCTCAGTCAGAAGCATGTAATGAGCTGAAGCCAACCGATCAGAAAGAAAGATGTGCTATGACCTGGGGATCAAGACTATTGCCCTCCATGTATGTAAGTCAATAGAAGTGCCGGCCACTTGTGGTTCCACCTCGATTAATTGTTTTTGCTCTCAGTCCTGGAGGTCACGCTTCAAGTTTGTGTTACATTTGGCTAGTGGTACTGTATAGACTTGTTGTGTGGGCAAAAGTATAGGTTGAGAAGATAAGACTGGGGTAGGAGATCACTATCTGCTTTCACAGTTTGTCAGTATTCTACCTAAGGGGTCCCTGTAGTTTGACTAGACTGCTCGTCAATAAACCCTGAAGCATATCTGACTCTATTCTGGAAGGGGCCCAAATAAACTCAACCAAATGACACATGATGCATATCATTTAGTAGGCATCCACATATAAGTAAGCCCAGCTGAGGCTTGCTATAGCCTTAGTGGTAGGTAGGGTAGATGGAGACCTAAAACAAAAATGGTCCCAGCCCTTTAATTAAGGATTTATTGAATGAGGATGTGAATGAGGCCATACAAGCTTTGAAAGTGTTTTAACATTCAGTGGAATGCTTGTGGATGTCTTCATATTATATCTGGATTCCGTTTTTATCACATCCCTAAATGTGTGATGGATGAAAAAAGTTCAGCATTGATCATAAACTAAACTTATAGCATAGGATAGATAGCAAACCAATGGGCATGCATCATTTAGATAATTTCATTAGTTGTAGCTGGCTTGATTAATAATATTACCTGTATAGGCTGGTGAGCTAACTAACTAGCGCAGCTGTTAACTAGCTACATAATAATTATATTTTAAGGTAGTCTACCATTTTAGATACAAAGTTATAATATATATAATACATAGACAAGCATTTAATACAAATACATAGTATAGATAAAAATTGGGCGATCTTCACAAAATATCATATCACAATCTTATAACAAAAAAGTACAATCCACAATCTGAATCGCGATCTTCCCAATTTTTCAAATGTAGCCTATGGAGAATATTCAGACCAGTTGTCAAAATAGTCATTAAACTAGACAAAGGGGGAACCGGAGCGCTGCTGGTATCCCTTGTATCCTCTGGTGCTCTTGGAAGGGTTACATGTTATAGAAGAATTGGAAAAAAAATCCAAGTCCAGGCACTCAATAGGATGCAAAAGTTAAAAAGCCTTTATTATTTGGGCTAAAACATTAAAACACCAACGCGTATCGGCCCACTGGCCTTCAGGGTGTTGGTGAATTAGTCATTAAACTAGTTGTAACCAAAATGCGTTTTTTTTTATTATTTTTTTTTTATGGCTGATGCCGATATCTTAAAAAGGCAAGGTGGCCGATATAGCTATAATTAATTTATAGTTATAATTAAAAAAAAAAAAAATTATAGGCCTATATATATATATATATATATATATATATACACACACTCACACACACAGACACACGCTAAATATTAGATAAATAATCTGAAAATGAATTGCATAAATCTCAAATAAACTTTCTAAATCTCAAAAAAACTTTCTAACTAACTTTTTTATTCTGTAATCATAATATTAATATTTTTCACAAATAAAGAAAAACTACACAGTATGTTTGTGCACACTGGGAATCATTT
>JARPMJ010004768.1:15000-71416 GCA_033366665.1 Phoxinus dragarum
GTACAGGAGTTATCACAGTTATTCGAGTGAAGAAGGAACAGTACGAGAAACAAGTGAAGAGTGAATAATATCAGTAATTAGTGGAGAGAGAGAAGGTAAGCAGGCTTGGTATGTTGGAATAGGATGTGGCAGATTTAGATTTGTGAATAGTACAGTCTATTTAATCCATAGTTGGAAGTTTGGAAAGAGTAGAAATTAGAGGTTGATCAGAACTAGAATTGACAGTCTAGATTCAATACAGATATTTGCTGATGAATGCTTTCTATTAAAAAATAACATAAAAGCTTCACAAATAGCAGTAGAGCAGATGAGAAGGAGAAGAATCTTAAATGGCTTTAAGATATTATTTACCACAGAAATAAATGGTCCTTGTATTCCCTTCACCGAACATAATTAAACTAGAATAGTAATTGGCTTTAGCTGTGAAAAGAGCAACCCTATAGTTTTGCATATGCTCAGCATTCAGTTCTTTGTGTATTGCAAGTCCAGTACTGACATTTAAACGCGCCAGAAACCCCTTGACTTTTATTTGCCATAATTTCGGAGTAAACCCAGGAGCAGAGTTTGCAAACGCAACAGACCTGGTTTTCAACGGAGCACAGACATCTAGAACCGTCTAGAGTCCGTCATTAAAATGAAGAACCAGATCATCTGGAGTCGATAGATGGGTGGCAAATCCGTCAGCAAGAACTGAAACATCAATGTTCTTAATGCTCCGAAATATAATTGAACGTTATAGATTAATCTTAAATACAGGTAAAGAAGCATTGAAAGACACCAGCAGATGATCTGATAAAGACAAATAGTGCAATTATGAGAAGTTACACCTGAACAACACACAAGATCCAGCGTATGACATTTGAATAAGTAGGAGAATTAATAAATTGTTGTAAGTCAAAGCCGTCCAGACATGATAGAAAATCACTTGTACTGTACATACACGACCTTCATTATCAATACGAATGTTAATATCTCCAAGCAAAATCACACGAGGAGACAATGAACATAGAGAAGTTAAAAATGCAGAATGTTCCTGTAAAAACCCCTTGGGAGGACGATATACAGTAGCAAGAATCGTAGGAATTGACCCATTAATTTACAGAGCAATAGACTCAAATTAAGTACAGTATATTCTGGCACAGATATATCTGAAACTTTCCACTCCTCATGTAATATTTCTAGACCCCAGCACGGCCTGAGGCATGGGTTTGCAGGTGTAAACAGCCTGGAGGAGCAGAATGATTGAGTTGAGAAAAGTTGTAACTTTGTTGCTCTGTTTTGTCTCAGTCAGACAGAGAAAGTCCAACTAATGGTTGGAAACCTCTGCTGGAAACCCATCGAATGTTCCATAATCCAAAAGAAAGATCATTATTACCAGTATGTGTGGCTATGCTGTGGTCCACAGCCCGTGGATATTTCTTAGAAGGACGAGGATTGGAGGACCAGAATGTCGGTATTGCCTATAGTCTCGTCAGTCATCTCGCCTTACTCTCGTCACGCGATCAGTGAGCTGGGATTCCTGCTGTACTCGTGCTGGATGACCAGACATTTACAATAGTTTACAATTGAAGCGACCGTTATCTAACTAAATTAAATGTTTTTTATTTATATAAAGAAAGCAAAATGACAGATGGAGACATAATGTAAACATAGCTGTGGCTACGTATGAATCAAAACCACAGGACGAAAGATAGAAAAAGGAAAATCCAGACGAATGAAATCTATTCCCACTCAGCGAACCGAGCGCACAGTCTGACAGGAACAGAGTTTTCCAGGTATCAGGTAGGCAGGGCTCTCATTAGTATTGCAAATTTATGTCAATAAAACATCCGAAACAGCTAAATAAAACACAGCACAATAAAATCATAAAAACGACAGTATCTTCCTTCAGCAGCGGTAGCTAACCGCGCCGGCGTTCACTCCGAAAGTTTATTATCGTAATCATAAAAACACTGGTTTATAGCGCAATTACTTTTACCGTTAACTGCACTTTGTTATTTACCTATTCAAGTCTCACACATTCACAGAAAATAGCTTACTTTTGCATCGATAATTTCATGCTAACTGTTTTTCTCACGCAGTAAAAATTGGCTGTTAATCGTGAAAAGATTTCAGAATGGGGATTATCATATTTTTGCTGAGGTTCTGAGCCTCTAATACAGCTGAATATCTGAGCTAGCGGTGGATCACGTGCAGCTCTCGCGCAGCGATGCATCACGCATGCATGTCCCCTGACAGTGAAGGATGCTGGGACACCGTTCTCCATCTCATCACCTGAGCTTCCAGCACAGCCTCATCTATATGAGCTCGGAGTCTGAGGCCGTTTATTACCCTGAACTGCTCCCACCGGCAGCCTTTATGCTGTAATAACCCACCTATGCTTGGCTTATCATATTCAAGCCTCCCACAATTAAATGCAACCCTTGTCATTTGGGCACTTGGGGAAATCTGGCGGATAGTTCTGGAGAGAGCGAGTAGATTAAAAAGCCTGGGTTTGTTTTACATAAAGGCTGGTTCTGTCAGGACGCAGCAGGGCAGAGCGAACGCCGTAATAAATCACCCACACACACTCGGTCCACAGGCCTTCTGCTGACGCCACACTTTCTGCTTCCACATGTGACCTCACTACAGTATTTCACACAAGCACGCCGTGATGGATTCGCTCTGGTTTACATTTCTGCAGAACAAAAGGACATCAAGATGATCTTGTCACTCTCAGTGCATTTGAGGTTATGTTGTGTGCTTCTGCATGTTTCTCCGCTATTGATCCGGCTTCATAAGCAGAAGAGGAGATCTTTTGTCATTTATGCAAACATACATTTGTGCCCTACTTCTTCCTACAAAACCGTTGTTAGGCCAAGCTAAATTCATGTTGTATTTTATGGCGCACAATTTCCCAGTTAAAAGCACCTTGGACCTCTTTAACACACAATCGACAAGCATCCAATAGTATAATATTTATATTATAATCTGCATACTATCTATTAGAGCGGGTATACAGTAGCTAAAAATTGTAGCATGGTTTGAACAATTGTGTATAACATTACTAGCTCACACTTTATTTTGAGGTGATGTTGTTATAGTGTAATTACACAAGTGTTCAATTCAATTCAATTCAAGTTTATTTGTATAGCGCTTTTCACAATACACATTGTTTCAAAGCAGCTTTACAGAAAATGCATTTTAAAAATATACATACAAAAATACAGTTAGTTAATCATGAAATTTAGGGCATAACATATCGCCGGCGTTGGGTCGTCTCTTCACAGGCGTCGAGTCGTCTCATCATAGGCGTTGGGGCATCTGAAGTCTCCATGAGAGGCTGGATACATAACTGGAGCTGACGAACTCTATTTGAGTTATCTCGGGACAGGCATCCCGAGATAACAACAAAAAAGGCAGATGGGAAATAATTAGCGTAGCTGCTGTTCATAATATGAATGCATTTGATCTGATTTAACTGTAGTATAAAAGGTATGAGATGCATCATGTGAATGCTTGGCTAAAGAGATGCGTCTTTAATCTAGTTTTAAACTGGGAGAGCGAGTCTGAGACTCGGACAGTATCAGGAAGGCTATTCCAGAGTTTAGGAGCAAGATGTGAAAACGCCCTCCCTCCTTTAGTGGACTTAGTTATCCTAGGTACGACCAGGAGCCTCGAATTTAGCGATCTTAAAGAGCGCGATGGATTATATGGCGATAGAAGATCTCTTAAATACACAGGAGCTAAACCATTTAGGGCTTTATAGGTCAGTAACAATACTTTGTAATTGATACGGAACTTAATAGGTAACCAGTGTAGAGATGATAAAATTGGTGTTATATGATCATATTTTCTTGACCTAGTAAGAACTCTAGCGGCTGCATTTTGGACTAACTGTAGCTTGTTTACGGAGGATGCAGGACAACCAGCTAATAGAGCATTACAGTAATCTAGTCTCGAGGTCATGAATGCATGAATTAACTTTTCTGCATCAGAAACTGATAGCATATTACGTAGCTTAGCAATGTTTCTAAGGTGGAAAAAGGCTGTTCTTGTGACATTTGAAATATGATTTTCAAAAGACAAGTTGCGGTCTAGTATAACACCCAGGTCTTTTATTGTAGAGGATAAAGTAACAGGACGTCCATCTAGATTAAGGTTGTATTGTAAGAGGTTTTGTGGGCAGTTTTTTGGACCAATCAGTAATACCTCCGTTTTATCTGAATTTAATAGAAGAAAATTACACGTCATCCAATATTTTATATCTTTAACACACTCTGTCATTTTAGATAATTTAGTGTTATTATCTGGTCTAGATGAAATATATAATTGAGTGTCATCAGCATAACAGTGGAAACTTATTCCATGTTTTCTTATAATATTACCAAGTGGCAGCATATAAATTGAGAATAGCAGGGGGCCTAACACAGATCCCTGCGGCACTCCATAATTTACTGACGTTATCTTTGATTTTTCCCCATTTAAATGTACAAAATGGTAACGGTCTGATAGGTACGATCTAAACCAGCTTAATGCCTGTCCCTGTACACCAGTGTAATTTTGTAGTCGATCTAAGAGTATTTTATGATCTATAGTGTCAAACGCAGCACTAAGATCGAGTAAAACTAGTATTGAGATACAGCCTTGGTCAGAAGCTAAAAGTAAATCATTTGTAATTTTAACCAGCGCAGTTTCTGTGCTATGATGTGGCCTGAATCCAGACTGAAACTTTTCATAGATATCGTTTTCTTGCAAGAAAGAGCACAATTGAGCGGACACAACTTTTTCTAGTATTTTAGACATAAATGGAAGATTTGAAATGGGTCTGTAATTTGCTAGGTTATTTGGATCTAATTGTGGTTTCTTAATAAGAGGTTTTATAACTGCCAGCTTGAATGTTTTTGGAACATGTCCTAAAGATAGAGACGAGTTAATAATATTGAGAAGAGGCTCTTCCACTACAGGTAACACTTCTTTCAGTAGTTTAGTGGGTATTGGATCTAATAAACATGTTGTTGGTTTAGATGCAGTGATAAGTTTATTTAGCTCTTCCTGTCCTATAGTTGTAAAGCGCTGTAGTTGTTCTTGAGGGGCAATAATTGAGGCTGAATCATAAGACGCTGTCAAAGATTGTACATTTACAATTGTGTTTCTGATGCTTTCTATTTTCTCAGTGAAGAAATTCATGAAATCATTACTATTAAAATGTAACGGAATATTTTGTTCAGGTGATGTCTGTTTATTTGTTAATCTAGCCACGGTGTTAAATAAAAACCTTGGATTGTTTTGGTTATTTTCTATTAGTTTGCGTAGATGCTCAGCCCTGGCTGCTTTTAGAGCCTTTTTATAACGTGACATACTGTCTTTCCACGCGATTCTAAAGACCTCTAAATTAGTTTGTTTCCATTTGCGCTCTAAGTTACGAGTTTCTCTCTTGATAACATGCGTAGCACTGTTGTACCATGGTGCTTTAGTTTTCTCTCTAACCTTTTTTAATCTAATTGGTGCAACAGTTTCTAATGTACTAGAGAAAATGTTGCTCATACTGCTAGTCATTTCCTCTAGTTCCTCTGTTTGTTTAGGTTCACTGAGGAGCGGAGATAGATCAGGTAAGCTATTCAAGAATCTATCTATAGTGGTTGGAAGGATTGTTCTGCCTGGTCGATAACGTGCCGCAACATGACACATTTCAGCCGTACGTAGTATGCAAGTTACCATGTAATGATCAGTGACATCATCACTTTGCGGTATAATATCTATATCGGTTGGATCGGTTCCATATGATATAATTAAATCTAGAGTATGATTAAGACGATGAGTGGGACCACTAACGTTTTGCTTGACCCCAAAGGAGTTTAATAAATCTGTAAACGCAGCTCCTAACGCATCATTTGTGTTATCAACGTGTATGTTGAAATCTCCAACAATTATTGCCTTATCGACATTGACCAATAGATCTGAGAGAAAATCTGCAAACTCTTTTAGGAAATCAGCGTAAGGCCCTGGCGGTCTATATACAGTAGCCAAGGCTAGAGATAATAGGGATTTCTTTCTTACATCTAGGAGCGTAAGTGTTGAGTATTATTTATAATATTATGATGAATTATGTACATGAAACATGTAGGGTTAGGGTTTGGTTTAGGGTTAGTTGCTTGAAATAATGCACAATGTACTGTTATTACTATAGTAAGTAGTGTGTAGGCTACTTACTATAGTGTAATGTGTGTAACTATCATGTCGAAACAAAGTGTGGTCGTTGTTACACGTGTTACATGTAGTTACTATAGTAATAACTATTAATTATGCATAATTACAGACAACTAACCCTAAACCAAACCAAACCCTATTCCTAACCCTATAGTAAGTGCATGTAGTTGCTTAATTTTACTCAGTACTTAAATGTATAATTACAGTGTAACAAAGACACCTTAAAATAAAGTGTTACCCATAACTGTTTGATAGATGTATGATTCATTCATTCATACAGATTTGATTCCATATTCAGTATATATGTCAACAGATATTAGACACACTGAGTGCTTTGGTGAGGAGATGCATCTAAACAGTATCTCTGAACATGAGATTCACTCTGACTCAGAATAAGTTGATGTATTTGTGCAATAATTGATATTAAAAGCCAGTTTCCTCTTGTAACAAACAGTGGAGGCTGTGGTGTGTGTTTTCGGCACGGCTGGTCCTATCGAGCTGTGTTTACGCTCATAACCGGAGCTAATGAAGTCCTCCAGATGAAGGCAGAGCTCATCATTAACATCCTCTCGGAGTGTGTGAGCGGGGGAAAGACCTCTCTCTTTGTCTGCCTTCTCTGGCTGTAATTGTGTGTCATGTGTTAAAGGAATTAGTCAGCCGCGATCCTCAGTCCACTAATGACGTCGAGTGTCTGAGACACCAAATCACAGCAAACAAAGATCCAGCCGACGGCCAGACGAGCCGAGACGCTGATGAAGTTCACATACTCTTAAAAATAACTGTGTTTTATTGGCATCGATGGATCACTCCATGAAGAACCTTTAACATCCATTGATTCTTTCTATTGCACAAATGGTTCTTTAGATTCTTTATATTGTTCAAATGTTCTTCAAACTAAGAACAAAAAAAGGTTATTTTAAGAACGGATCAATGAAGGATTCTTTAGGAAACCGGATTGGCTCTTCTATGGAGAAAATCCATAGATGTTATAGGTTTTCTTTTATTTATAAACTATTAAGCCCTTTCTCAAAGTCTTGCTGTAGTTTTCAGGCTCGACTAGAACAGGTTTTCCTGCTTGAATGTTGATTATTCTCCTCATATTCCCCATTGTTGCGGCTCCTCTCTTCCCAGTCTGTCAGTAACGCTCTGTTCACTTCCTGTCTCTATGAAGCCCCTCCTTCTGAAAAGCACACTGTGCTCTGATTGGTCGGCTGGAGCAGTGTGTTGTGATTGGTCGAGCGCTTCGAGTGTGTTTGGGAAATGTCCCGCCCCTTACCATAACCACCAGTTTAACACACTACTGACTGACTCAACCAGGCCCCGCCCCTTTATTCTGCGCATTAATTATTATAATTAGGAATAGTGTGACGTGTTCATTCCCGAAAGAAACTCGAGACTACAATGGAGGCGTTTCAGGAGTTCAGGAACACTGACGCTGATATAGAGAAGAGCTGGAGCTGTACATGATCAACAGTACACACTAAACACAGATGCACATGAACAGAAGCAGAATATGTGCTCTTTAGGAGTGTTTATATCACAATCCCAAGTTCACAATCAGCAGATGCACTTTTCTTATAAATTCATTAGCGTTCCCTGGTGGGTCGCGTGTGGGATTATCTCATTTAGCACACTTCCTAAAATCCTGCGTAAACATTTACAATTAATTTGCGCCGCCTGCAAAGCTTCTGTTTTACATAAAGCTGATCAAATGAAGTTGTTTGCCGCAGTTTCTCATTCTGTCGGCAGAAGGAAAGCGTCTTCCCTGTGGAAATGACACCGGAGAGCGGCTCTTCCGGGTATTAGCGTGTCCTCCTGTCCATCAGTCTGAGAACGCCTGTGTTACCCGCGCGCCGGCCCCTGCGAAGGCTTTGAACCTGCCAGACGGCTCCACGCCACGCCAAACAGCCCAAGTGATTTGTATTATAATAATCCTTTAATTACTTCATGGCAAAATGTCTATAACACATTAAGTCATTGAGTGCAGCCGTCGAAGGGAAAGGCGGAGAGATCTTGTTTTGCATAAAGTCCTTAGCTAAGTCCCGCGTCTCTGGCTCCCTCTGTTTTGATAGCTAATATATCAGCCGGGGAATAATCCGGCCTACATTTCCAGGATATTTTTACAGACGCCGGCCTCTGTGAATGCGTATCATCCGTGGGCCTTTAATGTTGCGATTGCAGCAGCTCGTCGGCATGCGAGGACACAGAATTAAACACAATAGTGTGGTTCTGCACTGCATAAAGAGATGCTGGTGACATTATGAGCCACTGATCTGAGACACCAGACTCTTCACTTAAAGCCTGACATAGAATGCATTGTCAAGGTATTTTAATGCATTGATTATGCCTGTGTAATGCAACTTATAATGCATTGTATGATCTTGTGAATTACTGTAATGCATTAAAAACAACCAATTTCAGATGTCAGGAATATGTAAATATTATAATGCATTTTAACTTATTGATGAAAAGATATAATGCATCAAAACATCCTTTTTTTCAATGCATTGCACGTAAAGTGTCCCCGACTCTTCTAACTCGAGCACGATAATACGCTGGGTTCAGGTAGATCGAGCTCTCCAATAAAACATGCATATATGTATCATCTGCATCTCTCACTGAAGAAGAGCAGCTGATTGGAGGAAGGGCTGTGAGCATGTGACCTCTGACCTATCACTGCGTCCAACCAGAGGTCTGATAATAATATTCAAAAGGAAGATTATGGAAAGCATATTCACTATAGCAGTGGTTCTCAACCAGGAATAGATGTTAAAACAGCAAACAAAAAAATAGATATTTTATATGTATATTGATTTATATATCTTTCGTCATTTAATGGGTTAAGTCATGTAAATGCATTGGTAATAAAAAGTGTAAAGCAGCAAGAACAATCCGTTTGAATTCTTTATGATTATTTAATGTAATTATTTGGTCACTCCTATAGTTTGTGTAAATAAAAAGGCTGATAATACGCAGATTTGTCATAAATCATCGAGAGGCACTGCTGACCATCTCTGAAGAGCTTCTTCTGGACAAAAACTGTGACGGATCCGAATGTCTGTGGTGCTTGTAGAGTTGTTCATTTGCGGCTCATATGCATGGACGCGTGTGCATAATGAAGACCAATTACTGTGTTTCCATGGCATGCAAACACACTGGTGTCAGCTTTAATGCTCCTGTGTGTCTTGAAGAGGGCGAATCAAACACCGGCATGTCATCTTAATATTCAGAGCTTCTTTCTGAGTTGAATTTACACCACAGATATGTTATTTCCAATCGATACTGCCCTTCAGTTCCTGTGAACCGTGTTTCTGCAGACCACTGAGATCATAACCTACTACCTTTACTACAGTTTATTTGTGGAAAATTACATATTATATATCTAAATAATAGGGGTATAGGCCCTCTAATATAGGCTTCATCCCCCTGATGCACAACAAAACAAGATGTTGGGGATTCAAAGAAAATAGTCTACCCATAATATGAAGCTTTACCTGTAAATATAAAAATGCGTTTCTAGCTCTATCTAGTTGAATTAATACGCTATAATGCGCGCTCATTCAGCGATGTGCATTTATTGCATGGACGGAGAACATAATGTGTTTGAAGTGCATAGAGTTGAGTTGAATGATAACATTTGTGCCCTCTTTAATGCTGTTAAACTGAACAAAACAAACTGTTTGCTGAAAATATCCACAACTTAACAACAGCACTGAAATAAGTGTGTAATAGTCGGCTCCTCCACAGCTCTCTGACCCCCGACGGCCGTTGTGTGATCCACACCCTGTCTATGAGGACTTGAGTACAGTTTTTGGTTGTGCTGGGAAACAATTAATCGCATCCAAAAGATAAGTTTGTGTTTACATAATATATGTGTGTGTACTGTGTATAATTATTTTGTATATATATAAATATACACACATATGCATTTATATATTTAAGAAATATTTGCATGTATATACTGCATATATATTTATACATAATGTATATTATATATATAAATTTTTTATATATAAATAAAACAATTATTCTTAACATCTAGCATTAACTCGATCTCAAACAGATTAATTAACAGTAGTTATTACTCCAACACCTGCGTGACATCATTAATCAACATGGTTGAACTACCAATTTGCGACAATATGGTTTCGGGAACTAGCTAGTTGATTTTCTTCAACGATGCATCGTACTACGGTAGTTAAGGAGCGAGTTACGTCGTTGTACGGGAAACGCACCCCTGATCGGGCATTTCCGGGGGTCTGCCAGCCGGGAAAAACACCACTTGGAGAACATACTCCACTTCAAAGCATTAGCTCTCCTAGTACAGGGCGCTCTGGCTTGAGTGATAGTGCCTACTAGGGCTGTAACGATACAGCAAACCCACGATTCGGTTCGTATCCCAATTTCTGACCCACGATTCGATACAAACCGCGATTCTTGCGAGGAGGGAGGATTTTAAAAGCCAAATAAATAAATAAATAGCTAAAGCTATAACTCTGTTTTCTTGTAACAAAATACTTTTGAAAAACAAACAGAACTACTCCATTGTGGAGATGATTCGAGCATGTTAAAAATTCTTCTGAGGTAACCGAGGCTTACTGTCTGTGCTGTAAACCACAAATAATATATTGCCTATTCCGCATGACCCGCATCTCAAGCGCAGGAATAACGCTTGCCACAAAGTGAACGCGCCTATACAGAGAAATGCACACTTCCTACGAATTAGCCTAAGCCGCCATTTCTTTATGTTTTGAATTAACGTTAAATCAAGTAAAAGTATTTCAAGCTTTCTATATAAGTTTCGATTCGTTTATGAGGTGAGCTCCAGTTCACGCGCGCGCCGGTGCCACACACACACACAAACACACACACACACCGCGCGCTTTGCTCACTTGCTCTGGTGTTTGCTTGTATGTGTGTGTGTGTGTATGTGTGTGTGTGTGTGTGTGTGTGTGTGCTCGCGCGCGCGTGTGTGCGTGTGGGGGAGAGGTGCGATTTTTGAATAAGTATCAAATGATACCCAGCGATCTTCGAATATTATTTTTGCTTGAAATTCCCATACCTAATATGTAAAAGACCCCGTCACAGCCCTAGGATCTATTCTGGACGAGAAAGATAAGTCTGGGAAGGGGTGTGTCGATCGCGATCTGCCTTCTCACACCGCGACACAGGTTCGTGGATCTGAGTGTCGCGATTTCGGTTTAATATCGTAAATCGTTACAGGCCTAGTGCCTACCACTGCCGGTGAAGAATCCTCAGCCCGTCTTCGAGAAAGCAGGTCCTTCCTCAGGGGAATCCACCAGGGGTGCGTTTCCCGTATAACTATATCGCTCGCTGCTTAACTACTATAGTACGATGGAGAAATCAACTAGCTAGTCACGACTGTTTCCCGAAACCGTATGTCGCAAAATATCGTTCAACCACGTTGGTTTATGACGTCTCGCACGTGGTGGACTAATAACTTATTTTAATTAATCTGTTTAAAATCAAATTAACGGTAAATTTTGTCATATAAGTTACAGGCATCTGAAGACCATTTCTAATTCTTCTCAGTTATTTTGCTTTATTACCAGACTCAATATTTGGCTCGTTCTTACACAGTAGAGCATGTTCGCTCTACACACTCTTCAAAAACGGTGCTTTAAATCTCTTGACAAACTAAAAGACGTAAATTACATTTGTACTGAATGTCAGCTTGCTTATTTTGCTAAAGATAAGGATGTATTCAGTCTATATCTCATGTAAACTAGAAACTATGCTTCTAACCACGGCTCGAGAGCTGTCGTCCCAACCACACAAGTCTGCGATGCTGTTTGCGAACGTTTGTGGGAACGATGATTTCGGGAAACACCAAATCGTTTAACTATACTGATAACGACGGAACTTGCGACCATAGTTGGCAAACGATGCTTTCGGGAAACGCACCCCAGGTTGGGACTGTCACGAGGAGCATCAGGTCCGAAAACCAGGGACAAGTAGGGGGAAACCATCGAGACCTGCTCACCGAATCAGCTCCAGATCAGCTGGACCACCTGGGGATGGAGAGCGCGTCAGCCGCACGATTGAGCTCGTTGGGGATGTGAACGAGGCGGAGTGACTTGACTCTAGAGGAGGAGATGGTGGGCGAGTTGTGACATGAGCGCCCCCTTACAACCACTTCACTTACTCCTATGGAAGAGAGTGAAGGTGCGTTGTCCATCTTTTTTTTACAGTCTATGGGGTGTACGCAACAGTCAAGGTCCAGTCCAGGAGCCCGACACTTGTTCAAAGGGCTGACCGGCTCGTAGAGAGGTAAGATCTGACCAGGGGCTGACAGAGTGTGTGATGACCACACGTCTCATCTGCATCAATCCGAGCGGTGTTACCGTGGCTGTGGATGCCAAAGGCCCCAGGAGGCTCTGAAATTGTTTCAGTGGATCTGTTGTTTTCCCTCTGAACATTGTCATGCAGTTCAGCATTTACAGTGTGCGCTCGTTCGTGAGACGCGCCGTCATGTTGACCGAGTCCAGCTCCACAGGGCAGAGTTTGCTCTTATCCCCGATGACCTGAAGCCCCAGCTGGCTGAGGGCCCTGTGTTTCTCATAACAGATCTCGAGAGTGAGCCAGAATGATCCAGTCATCGAGATATTTCAAGATGCGAATGCCCAGCTCCCATTCACGGTGCTTACGCAGAAACGCATCCTCATGTGCGTTCGCTCCCAGGACAAGTATAAGGTCCTCCCCTTTGGGCTGTCCCTGTCTCCCTGAGTCTTTGCCAAAAAGGGTCATTGCTCTTTTAGGGAAATCTGCTCTTTTGCGCCAAAGAGCCAAGGGGTGAATCGCGGCATGTAACTGTGCAAAGCACTTTTATGAATGGCGAAACTGCTGAATGTGCCCTTTCACCGACGACAGACAGCTCCTCTCATAGGCCTGCTCTTTCAGTCAGGATCAGTGCTCTTTGTCAGATTGTAAGAGAGTGATTACTGTGTGCCACCAACATTCGGCTCCAAAGCAAAAACCTGACCGAGTGCGTGCCAGCCTGATATATCAGTATACCCAGTTAGGAGTAGCCTGGCTCCACCCTCCTACGTACTTCTGCACAATTTTCATTTTCCTTCATGACTAGGTCTGGGATTGTGGTGTATTCTTGGGTTTTCTCCGATCAATTTTTTGCAGGTCCAATCAGCGAACAGAGGGAGTGGCTGAGAACGATGACGTTGAGGTTGTGCGCTAGTTTGCGCCGTCATACGTCACGACCAAACGTTAGCGATTGGTTATGGCAGATCCAGAGTGACTCTGGGCAGATCCAATAGTTTTAAACTTCTACAGAGTATCCGCCTACAAGGAAGTTAACGCTTGTCAATGGAGAGAGGCCAGACTCTCTGTACAGATGAAATGTACGAGAGTCTGGTAGAACTAGGCTACGTTAGGAGTGGCTCGTTATGCAAATCTCACTCGCCAATATTCATTGGCCCGTTTTTTTACTCCTCAGAGGTGATTGGGGCTCCCAAGTGTGACTCCAACACGTCAGTCTCGACGTAACATCTTCTTCAGGGAGCAAGGGTTACATCAGTAACTGAGACGTTCTGTCTTCATTTCCTCACCTCATGTCACTCCAAACTTGACTGACTTTCTTCACACAAAAGAGGAATCTTTGAAGGGATTTGTTTTATCCCAAGTGAGACCCCAATACGTCAGCATGGACGTGACGTCGAAAATGACTGACTGAATGGGAATGATGATTTCTGTATGAACTATGCCTTTAATGTGAATTCAGTGTGTCACGATCAGCTCTGAAAGCGTCTGATCTAGAACCCATCGTGGAAAAAGAACGCAACGGATCCGGATCTGGATCCTTATTGAACTCATATTTTAATTGCACTCGTGGCAGACAATAAGGAGGATTCATTTGGCCATTTTTTATTTGCGTCTGCCAAGATCTGAAATGAAATGTTAAATGTTTCATGGGCTAAGAAAAGGGCAGGATTTGTCTTTGTATTGTCCACCAGCCAGAGAGAGAGAGAGAGAGAGAGAGAGAGAGAGAGAGAGTGATGATGATGATGGTAAGGGGAAAGAGAAAAAGAAAGGCAATGGAGACTGATAAGAGACAAGACGAATGAAGAGAGGAGAAAGAGGCAGAGGAAGATGGATGAAGATGTGGGCTGTCCTGTAATATCATCATCCCTCTGTCAGCCCTAATAGGCTTTTCCAGCCTCGCATCACTCATACAGATCCTTCATTAGATCCGAGCGCCAGAGGTTTGATCCTGCACCTCAGCGACGCTGTTTAACAGAAGGAATGATCAGTTTAATTCTGTGTGGGTTCATGGCCTCGCAGTCAGATTACAGAACAACAGAAACACAGCAGAAATATAGCAATGACATTTTCATTAGCAGGAGTCTGAATAATCTCTCTCTCACACACACACACACACACACACACACACACACACACACACGCGCACACACACACACACACACACACGAGTTGTGTTTTCATGTTTTATGGGGAGTGTCCATAGAATATGTATTCTCTCCCCTTACACTAACCCTACCCCTAAACTACACATCACAGAAAACATGTTTACATTTTCAAAAAATATCACTGAGTATGATTCATAAGCTGTTTAATTCATGAGGACCAAACTAATTTCCCCACAAGAACAAGGATTTCGGATATTGCCCCCTGTAGATTCGAAAATCATTCTTCCCCATTACTGTTGAATCAGGGAAGCTGATTCAACAATAATGATAATGATTTAAAAAATTATAAAGAAAATGAATAAAGAAAAATAATACAAAAAAATTACATTAAACAGTACATTTTTCAGTCTTCACCCCCAAAATGTAGGGTGTACCAGGCCACACACACACACACACACACACACACACACACACACACACACACACACACACACACACAGGTTTCGTAGGACGTTCTGCCAACTTTCTTCTTACTTTGACAGAACATGTGCGTTATCTGGTCTATAACAGCTAGCTTAAATACATCTTTCATGGAATTGTTTATTTCTGAAAGGTTTTAGTAGGTCTAACGTTTTTTTTTTTTTTTTTATGTAACTTGTTTAAGAACATCCAGAGAACATTTAAAAAAAGGTTTTGTGACTTAAAGGGAATTTGTTGGCTGTGAAATCTATTAAAATAATGCTATTTTTGGTCAATGATGGCTAAAGTCTCATAGTTTGTGTTAGACACTGCAATATGCCTGATCCACATTAAGATGAAAGTCCCCATCCATCCATCCAAAAATATTATATATTGTATATATTATGAATTTATTTTTGTCTTTGGGAAAATAATTATTCATATTCATTCAAAATGTAAGGTTTAAATCAAATAAATCCAAAGTATCATGTTTCACATTGTTGTCGTCAGATGTGTAATGAAAGATGACTGGAGGAGAATCACTCACACACAGCTGTGTAACTAAGTCACAACTGTGTGTGTTTGTGTTTGTGTTTGTCAGAGAGAGAGAGAGAGAGAGAGAGAGAGAGAGAGTGTGTGTGTGTGTGTGTGTGTGTGTGTGTGTGTGCGTGTGTGTGCGTGTGTGTGTGTGTGTGTGTGTGTGTGTGTGATGGGCAGGTTTAGGGATAGGGTTAGTGTAAGGTGTGTGTGTGTGTGTGTGTGTGTGTGTGTGTGCGTGTGCGTTTGCGTGTGTGTGCGTGTGTGTGATGGGCAGGTTTAGGGATAGGGTTAGTTTAAGGTGTGCGTGTGTGTGCGTGTGTGTGTGTGTGTGTGTGTGTGTGTGTGTGTGTGTGTGTGCGCGTGCGTGCGTGTGTGTGTGTGTGTGTGCGTGTGCGTGTGCGTGTGCGTGTGTGTGTGTGTGTGTGATGGGCAGGTTTAGGGATAGGGTTAGTGTAAGGTGTGTGTGAGTGTGTGTGTGTGTGTGTGTGTGTGTGCGCGCGTGCGTGCGTGTGTGTGTGTGTGTGTGCGTGTGTGTGTGTGTGTGTGTGTGTGTGTGTACGGTCAGTCAGAGAACAGACGTCTGTCATCAGGAGGTGTGAGAGACACACAGGCAGTAACCGAGGTCTGGCAGCTGGCGGATCCGTCAGAAAACACACCGGCAACAGTGTCAACATCCACTAACCCGTCAACACCCGCAGCAAACAAGCCAGCAGCTGTGACGGCGCGCGCGCGTGTGTGTGTGTGCTCATTCATCAGGTGTGTGTTCACCTGAATACGCCGGCACAGAGGCGCTGAAAGCAGCCGGCGAGGCCAACAGGTGGAAACGGACACATTGAAAAGAGTTACTGTGTTTACCGTGGACTGAAACTGCAACAACACCAGCAGAAGCACACACACACCGCAGGACAATGGGTACAACAGAGCAAACGCTGCGGCGCACAAAGAGACGAGCAGATGCAAATCTTAAGAGCGTCACGCCACACTGAAATATCGCTAAGCCATTAAACCAACATACAAACACCCCTTTGTGAAGTGCTAAACTCACCATCCATGACTCAAACACGCTGGTTACAACTATTGTGTGTTATTTAAGGCAACACTGCAGGCAAAAGCATTGTTTATTCATGCACTGGTCAGGTTTGAGATGTTGGCCTATTTGGCTTTTCAGAACATGTGTCAGACTCATGCAAAGAAAATACACATCCAACACACACATTTAAGTGTTTTTTTATTATTGCACTTATTTCAAGTATAAGTCAAAAATCTCTTTACAAACACCAAACTTTACAGTTTTACTCATATCTATCTGTTCATATAACATTCCCCTGATTCATACGGCATTTACTCCTAAAAACATGGAGAAAATGTACTTATTTCTGTCTGTTGACAGTATTTTCTGATTTATGGAGGGATAAAGAGAGAAAAACCTTTAACTCTAATGTCAACACATTTCTAATATGACATGCATTTTAATTATGAGATCCTACCATTACCCCTGTGGTTACAAACCTGGGAGTCAAGTTGGACGGTCATTTAAAACTTGATGCCCAGATTAGTGCAGTGGTGAAGACCAGCTTCTTCCAGCTGAGGCAACTAGTTAAAGTAAAACCGGTTTTATCGCGACATGATTTTGAAATAGTAATCCATGCTTTTATCACCACTCGTTTAGATTATTGCAATGCACTTTACACTGGTCTTAGCAAATCACTTATGGCACGTTTACAACTAGTCCAAAATGCTGCTGCTCGTCTTTTAACTGGAACTCGGAAATTTGACCATATTTCACCCATCCTCCAATCCCTCCACTGGCTCCCTGTGCACTTTCGCATTGATTTTAAAATTATTTTATTTGCTTATAAATGTCTGCATGGCCTGGCCCCCCAGTACCTGTCCGATCTGCTCGTGCCCTACACCCCCTTTCGTTCGCTTCGGTCGGCTGACCAGGCACTGCTGGTCGTCCCCAAGACCAAACGAAAATCCAGAGGTGACCGTGCGTTTGCCGTGGCAGCTCCGCGACTCTGGAATGAGCTGCCTTTGCACCTCAGACTGACTGAGTCTCTTTCTGTTTTTAAATCCCGTCTTAAAACTCATTTATTTTCTTTGGCTTTTAACTCAGTTTGAGGGTTGACTTTCAGTTTTGTAATATGGTTGTATTTATCTTTATAGTTAATTATTGTTTTATAATTTTTTGTTGCGCTTTTGTTGTATATTATTGTTTATTTATAGACTGTGTTCAGCACCTTGGTCAACAGTGTTGTTTTTAAGGTGCTTTATAAATAAAGGTGGATTGGATTGGATTAGATACTGTGAGTCATAATTATGAAATTGAAAAAAAAAGCCTGATTTTTTTAAGTTATAAAATGTTATCTTTTATCTTGTGTGGCGAAAATAGGCTTCATTTAAAAAACATGTCAGATCACCATTTTAAGACAGCCGGTGTGTTTTACTTTGGTTTAGTCTGAGCCGCGACCCAGCACCGCCTCGACCTTGACCTCCAGCTCGGGTCAACACTCCCGGCTCAAGAGCTGAACACACGTCTGTCAGCCGACAGGTTCAGGACTCTTCAATCTCTCCAACCACAGATCTAATCCAGCAACAGTGAGGTCCTTCCACCCGAGAGAAATACACGGAAACGACTTGTACACTCCTAAAAACAAGAGTTCCTGAAGGGTTTTTAGTTTTTTGCAGTGACGCCACAGAAGAACATTCCAGGTTCAAAGAACCTTTAGTGAAGCGTTCCAAAAAGAACCGCTTATTAATCTAGAGAACCTTTTCCTCTATCAAGAACTTGGGAAAGTGGATGTTAAAGGCTCTTCATGGAGCGATCGACGCCGATAAAACACCTTCATTTTTAGGAGTGAGCCTGTGTGATTATCTGTGATTACCGGTTAGCATTAGTAAATATGTTTTTTACTGTAAATTTAAGTCTGTAAAACCGACAATTTTGCTACCGTATTTTTTAAAACCACAGATGCCGTTTTTTTTACCGTAAATGTAACTTCTTCTTTTTTTTACAGTGTATGATTAAGTCAGATGGGGCATAATTACAGATTATGAACATATTTGAATGGATAATACGAATAAATAGGAGTGAATTTAGCAGAACTATTGCAGAAAGTCGTTCAGCTCCTCGACTGATGAAGGTTAGTGTTCATTAAGAGAACAAATATCAATGAGATTACTTCCCAATCTCTGGAAATACTCTCTGCCATTATGAGAGTAGCAGAAGTCTGAGGATATGTGGAAGGAGCGTATGCAAACACCGAGCCGTGACCTCCAGACTTCATCTCAGCGCTCAAGCCTGATTGGCAGGTTAATTTGTGATGCCATAAGCTGATACTCTCCGCTGCAGATAAGTCCGCTTAATATGAAGACTGTCATAATTCATCCGCTTCTCATCACTCGCGCGCGGCGTCCGAGTGGACACGCGTCAAGCCAGCCCGTCAGAGGATGATGTGATGTTGAGGAAGACTCGCTCCTTCCTCGTGTTTGCTCTGATGAGTTTACAGTAAGACGGTCCGGCTCCCGCCGTCAGCTTTTTCCTCTGCAAATTAACACACTCAGTGGAGAACTGCAGTCCAATTTAGATCCGGAGCGGAGTGTGCAAATTAGCCGTGTTTTTTAATTAAGCGCATCTCTCGGCATTAGCAAGAGCGCCATTGTTCGGCATAGGCCAGGTGTAAATTTATTCTCTCTGGAAGCCCTGCGATGTCCGTCCTGTGGACGCAGCTAATCAGAGCCCAGCGGGGGGCGTCACACTGGGAGCTTCTGCTGGGATTACTCCTCATTTGAGGATCTGCTTTATAACAGTTCCATTAAAAGTTGCCAGATCTCACCCGCCGGACGCCGACAGACAGTCCCACTCCATTATCTGCCAACGGTTGGCTCGTTTAATGACTCCAGGCCTTGTGTGTTTGTATGTTTTGTACACCATAAAAAAAAAAAATCCGCTAAATTTACGGTAAAAAAAAAGGGTTGCCAGAAATACACCGTAAAAAATACAGAAGAAACATTTAACAGACTTTAGCAAAACAAACTTTTCACTGTCTGATATAATGTTAATTTACCGACCTATAGAAGTACTAAATCTGTTTCGTACCATTGTAATGCACTGATAACCACCAATCACAGCGGAGATGAGAGTCACATGATCAATCAAAGCTCAAAATAAATAGAAGCTTCACAGTGTCATTCACACACACACCATCATGGTTACACACATTACATTTTTAAAATGCAATAAACATTTATTTAACAACATTAAATGTAACATTAAACCCTACTGTACACAACTGATTAGAAAAAAACTAAGAAAAACTACGAAGAAACATTATTTCAACAAAAATACATCAAATGTGAAGTGTCACGCAGGGAATTGTGGGAATGGTTTTTCACTTTAAATTACACAATGACTTGTTTTTTTCACTTCCAAAAACTGAATTACATTAAAAGTACGGTTAGATCTATCACAGTTATTCACCGTATGAAGCACGCAAACTTTCTGTTAACCAACTAACAGTTTTCCCCATAGCATGTCTTTTACCATTAAAATCACGGTAGTTGTTTACAGTGGTGTCACCAAGCCTCAGATGCGTCACGTCTCCTATCGCGTGAGCGAGGGAAAGAGGAAGGCCGTAATTATAGATCGGACACACACGCTTCCTGGCGCTGAGAACTGATGGCCGGCCGGACAGCGTCCCGTGTGAGCTGACGTGCGCTGGGACCACTTCAGGCTCGTGTGTGAAGAAGGCCAGTCATGATCCCGTGAACACACCACGAGGAGAAACCATATGAGAACCGTACAGGGATAGTTTTAACTCACAAAGAGCTCAAAGAGGCGCTCAACCACGAAGAGTTGCAAAGCGGAGAGAAAAGATGGCACACACAGCTCTAAACATATGATATTATATATTTATGTTCTCACCACAGGTGACATTTGAGCCGAATAGCTCTTCATCAGACCATGAACACACACACACACACACACACACACACACACACACTGGATCACATGATCACACCCATTACACACACAAGAGTTACATCAATAAACTCAACACAAGGGCAACAACCAAATCACATAACTACAATAAAAGTGAAAGCATCAATTAAATGCAAAAAATATATATATATATATATATAACCATATACAAATCATGGAATATCTGAATGCAAAAAAATATATAAATCAAAAAATACCTAACCGCAAGAAACCTAAAGAATATGCCAACACCAAAACTAAATATCAGACATAATGCAATAAATCCAAACATACAGATCAATGTCATTATTCAAGGAAAGGGTGAATATCAAACTCATTATGTGACAAGATCATTATGAGATAATGTATTCAAAGATATTCAAAGTAGCACACGGGGTTGAGCAGAAATCGATGGCGTCGCTCTCAACAATGTACCAGTATTTCTTCAATGTGATTTGCTAATGGAGGATATCGAATAAAGCAATTAACTCACTGTTCTTTACATGTAGATGTCTTGATCAGGAAACCGTGTTGGGAAGCGATTGAACACACTACGCTCCCAATTCAGGAATAATTCAGGAATACTGGAACAGTGTCGAGAGCGACACCCATCAGCCCCGTGTGGTCTTCACGACTCCTCCAAACGTGCGTAATGTGCGGGTCACGGCGGATCTGACAACACATTTTTCGAGTAATATACCTTTTGGTAATCATAAGTGTGGAGGTTGTCACCAATGCAGGTTTACATATAAAACACAAACTTTTAATAAAAACTTTTAAGATCCAAGAAACGATTTATTGTAAAACAGTGAATATGTTGCGTTGCCCTTGTGGACTGTTACGCGGGCAGCAAGCAGACAGCTTAACACTCGTACAGCCCAACACTGGATCAGGTCATGAGCCTTCAGCACTTCTCAAAGTCCGGACCCGGAGAGAATTCAATCCGGACCCGCCTCCATTTCATATTTCAAGAGCACTAATTGTGTGTAAGGGATTAAAAGTGTGGATTTCCTACTTTGATGAACGCTTGTTAAAATCATTTTTGGAGATGGTCCGAAATTAAAGGGAAGGTGAGATATTTAATGTTTTCCTCCGTGACATTGTTGTCATGACATCCAGTGAGCATGTATGTATGTATCACCACAGTGAGCGCTAGGATGGGTGAGGATGTCAGTTTTAGGGGAAAAAAAGTTGACGAAGAAAATAGAGATAAAGATTGGAGTGGACAGAGATCCAGCACAAAGCCGTTCTGTTGGTCAAACGCCACTATGGAGGAGGTCTGGGCCGCTTTCCAGACCAAACTGCACAAATGTGAATGTATCTGGTTGTTGAAACCACATATGTAAATTTTACTCCTCACAAAAATGCTAAAAAATAAACATGTTAAAGGCTATATGTCATGTTATAGCCAGACGCTACTGCAACACGCATCGCCACAGCTGAGCATATCTATTCATCAAGCCAACGTGCAAACTATCACAAATCAAAGTGAAAGTAAGTCGCAGACGCTCAACACACAATCATCTTATCATCAGAAAAATGCTGACGCTTAAACTAAGTGTTTTGCCACTTTTGCTCTTGTTATTAATGTATTTTTAAATGCAAAAGGAACTTTATTTAAAACGATTTTGTGTTGATTTGTTATGCATGTTTATTAAAAACAAGTTTTGTAATAACCAATTATTTCCGGACCTTTGACATTGATGAAATTTCAGATTTGGACCTTTGAATGTAGACTTTGAGAACCCCTGGCCTAGAAGTTCAGGAGCACTACTCTTCAGTCCAGGCATTGGATCTCCAGTATACTGGCAGTGAAGCTGTGGGATAACCTCGAAGACGGGTGATGGCAACAACCTGCTTTTAAACGTGAAGGATACTGCATTTACACTTTGAATACCTAATCACCCAATCGTCTTAAAGAGTTTGGCTAAGAGTTTGGTTTAAAGAGATATTCGATAATGACATTGATCTGTATGTTTGGATTTATTGCATTATGTCTGATATTTAGTTTTGGTGTTGGTATATTCTTTTTGTTCCCTTTCGAAAGGGACCGAAACTCATGTCCTTTTGGGATCTCTGTGGAGAATGCCTTGGCCGTGACCGGAGTCTGAAGTGGACATCTAAACACGGCATGTGACGTCTACAGGAGAGGCCGAGAGGATAAAGTGCACCTGTGCAATACGTCACGCTCTTATTGCCTGAAGGAGACGTGTGAGGACACCGGGAGCATGGCGTCTCGTTCCCTATAAGAGTGGAGGCCATGAATTTCATGAAATAAGCAATTATTGTAAACACAACATTTAAATCAGCCGCTCTCTTTAAATACTTGCATTTGCACATGTAGACGTAGATCTGGACAGTATCCAGAGTGTATCTGTTGATTGGATGGAGGCGGATCTGAATGTGAGTTTTTTTAATAAAAAATTATGAGGTCAAAACAAATGTAAAAAAAATATGCCTGCGCTGAGGAATCGTTCACAATAACGTGCATAAAGAAAACATATTTGTATTCACATTTATTGCCAACTTCAACAAAAAACACATCTGGAAACGCAACATTGGTCTTTCTTCATCCTCAGAGAGGCTGTCAACTCGGTTCTGGCTTCCAGGGAATAAACTCCCATAATGCCTCACTCTCCGAGAGCTCAACCATCTCCTGTGATTCCAAGCCTGTGATCGTTTGCATCTGAAGAAATGCACATTTTGATGTGTCGTTCCGTCGATCGACGGCATCAGTGCATTGGCCGTGTAATCTATAACCGGCATGCGAGAAGCTTAACAATACGCCGTATGTTCTACACAGGCCTATATTTTATCCTGAAACCCATTTACATCCTGTTAACCGTTTCTCAGGGCAGATTAGCGGAGGGAGAAGGCAGAGCGTATCCCCAGAGAGAGAGGCTTTGCTGCTGATAAGGCCGGTTATAGGAAAGCGGGATTAGTACATCTGACCAGGGCAGGAACGGCTCTATCCTGTCAGCCGCCGCTTGATTAAACACGCGCGCGGACACGGGCGCAGCCGCGGGAGATAACTGGCTTTATTTATGCGGGCGGAGGGTGGCGAGGGTACAGGACTGCCGGATCCCGGGGGGTTCATCCCGATCACATGACGGACGCTTCCTCGCCGCCCACCTCCACGCAGATGAGGAGGGATACGCCTTATCTTCTGGAGGAAGGATCTGATGGGAAACATGAAGACACGACCCCGTCTGTGTGCACCAGGGTTACTACAACTGTGTCTGAGCAATGAAATAATGCTACAAATAAAATGTGTTGAAATGTTGCCTAAAATTATTGACCGGAAATATAACTAAACCCTTAAAGGATCCAGTCTGTGCGCACCAGGGTTATTATCATTGACTACAACGGTTTCTGTTCATTGAAATAAAGCTCGAATAAAACATAAATATTTGTTGAAAAACTGTTGAAATGTTGCCTAAAATTATTTACTGGAAATAAAAATAAACCTGAAATGAAATGAAATACGACACAATCCTCAAACAGAAATCCAGTCTGTGCGCACTAGGGTTATTAAACTATTTTAAACATTTATGTTCATTGAAATAAAACTAAAATAAAATATAAATATTAGTTGATTATTTAAAAATTATTTACTGGAAATAAAACTAAAACTAAACCTGAACTAAATAAATGAAACCTAAATTGCCATTAAAATGACAAAAGCACAACACACATGAGCTAAACTGCCTCTGGTGTGAACACACGGCTCCAGTTTTAATATTGGGATTTAGATTAGACGTAATTGCATCAGAAACATCGTGTGGCTTTTGTTCTCGCTGCACCAACAATTAAAGTGATCTAATCAGCAAACATTTACTCATTACAGATTGAAATCCTTTTTACATTCAGAAGCCGGTTAATTAATTAGTTGTGTTAATGACCCGTTAATGGCTGCGGATGAGGAATTTTAATGAGGGGCCTCAATTAAATATTATCTAACTGGCTAATCGATGTTTTTAATTAATTATTCACATTATATTTTGCAGGGAATCGATTCCCAGTGCGGCCGAATTAAAGTCTGGGTGAGTTTGCATGTGTCGAATCATCATTGTGTGTTTTTGCTTTGTATTGTAGAGTATTTCTCACAGAAGCCTGAGTGTAAAATAGCAGATCTTAACTTAGCCCAGCCTGTCATCACGCGATCTGCTGGGAAGCTGGAAGAGCTCTGTCATCGGGAACGCTGGGAACTCTGGGAACGGGACAAGGCCATGCCGAGCCCTCCAGGTCCTCAGAGAGAAACACATCCTCCACAGGACTCTATACCTGAGCTCTCCATCAGGACACCAAACCTCACAGCGCCTGTGCTTTCCTTGTTTTCTGACACACTATACTGCTTCCTGCTGGTTGCTAGGGTTAGGGAAACATATTAAACATGATGATTTACAGGTATGACTCGTCCCACAGATGGTGTCCCAGAGGACTCTTTTCACAGCAGACAGTAAAAAACCACCCAGAAACACCCAGAACATCATAACAACCACTTAGCAACATCCTAGCAACCATCCACATCCTAACAACCCCTTAGCAACAACCCAGAACCTCCTAACAACCACTTAGCAACACCCTAGCAACCACCCGGAACATCCTAACAACCACTTAGCAACAACCCATAACATCCCAACAACCACTTAGCAACACCTTAGCAACCACCCAACAACCACTTAGCAACACCATAGCAGCCACACAGAACATCCTAACAACCCAGAACATCCTAACAACCACTTAGCAACACCCTAGCAACTACCCAGAACATCCTAACAACCACTTAGCAACAACCCAGAACATCCTAACAACCACTTAGCAACACCCTAGCAACACCCTAGCAACTACCCAGAACATCCTAACAACCACTTAGCAACAACCCAGAACATCCTAACAACCACTTAGCAACACCCTAGCAAACACCCAGAACACCCTAACACCCACTTAGCAACAACCCAGAACATCCTAACAACCACTTAGCAACAACCCAGAACATCCTAACAACCACTTAGCAACACCCTAGCAAACACCCAGAACACCCTAACACCCACTTAGCAACAACCCAGAACATCCTAACAACCACTTAGCAACAACCCAGAACATCCTAACAACCACTTAGCAACAACCCAGAACATCCTAACAACCACTTAGCAACAACCTAGCAACCACCCAAAACATCCTAACAATCACTTATCAACACCGTAGCAAACACCCAGAACACCCTAACACCCACTTAGCAACACCCTGGCAAACACCCAGAACACCCTAACAACCACATAGCAACACCCTAGCAACCACCCATTACATCCTGTTGTAAAGATGGTGTGTTGTGATTATCAGTACTGAGTAATGAATGAGGCTGTAAATGATCACCAATAAACACTGCAAGAAATGCTTTTTTCTCACTTAGTATTTTTGTCTTGTTTCCAGTCCAAATATAAAACAATTCTTGTTTTCTGACAAAAATGTAATAAAAATAAGTAAGTGAGGTTTTGCTTAAAACAATCAAAATTATCTCCCTATGGGGTAAGACAAAAATATTGAATTAAGAATTGTTTTTTCTTACCCCATTGGCAGATCATTTAGCTTGTTTTAAGCAAAAACTAATTCAATTTAAAAAAATTATTTTAGAAAACAAGATATAATTTCTTATGTAATTGTATCTAGTATGCTTCTTGATATAATAATTTTTAGATATTTTGACTGGAAACAAGACTAACAAAAACCTAAACTAAGTGAGAAAAGCATTTTTGCGGTTTGTATCCTCTCAGTGTTCTCCGAGCTCAGCAGATTGCATGCTGGGAACTCCGGGATGGGGACTGTCAACACTTGTCCTGCACACACGAATCCCGAGCTCCGTGTGAAGAACGTATCGGGGAGGAAACGTCTGTCGAGACCTCACATTCAGTTAAACCGGGGTTATTTTTCAAATTACTCTTTTTTTTTTTCTTTTTTTTTTTCATAAATCCATTTTTAAATAGTCACATTTCTGTCCAGCTAATAGGATCATGCTGGAGGTAATCTCTGCAAATCTGACAGAAGAAAAGAAGTCCTGGCCTTCATCTCCTTCCTCACGATAAGTGAAGAGATCCAAGAGTTTTCCTGTGGGAGAGAAGAGGACGAGGCCTGGACACAGGGATCATGAACACACACATCGCTCCTCATCCTCCAGGAGTGTCCTGCGCTGTGCGCTGGAGCGGACGCCGCGTCTCGGCTAGCGTGTTTACAGTAGCGGCGCATCGCTGTCAGTCACTCGTCCACAAACCCTTCATTGTCAGATCAGCGCTTGACAGCGTGTTCTGAGGTCTACACACACAAACAAACATTTCTGCACATTCATCAAATGGAGTGTGAAGCATTCAACCTGCCGATAATGGAGAGTCAGACTCAGACTGAACACTGCAGGAACATTAGCATTCCAGCGCAAACATTCCCGAATCAGGATACATGTACAGGAGAAGCCAAACTACACGACTGGATGTGTCAACATGAAGAGAGTGAAGTATAGTGGCACCGGCGGACATTACATATTTGAAACAGTAATATCCGATACTAATCTTGACAATCATTTGAAAGCTTACAATCTTTAGTTTTCATATTTGGTGACTGATTTTCTAAATAAATGACAGAGGAGCCCTAATTGATCAATTTGCAACAAGAATATGTTCATCCTCCTCAGGCGTGTTCAGACCTTTATTTTGAAATAGTGATGAACATGAAAAATCATGAGAGAATGGTAGAAACCTCAGTTTGTGTTCATGCCAAGAGTTCAGAAGATAGCATCCATTCAATTCTTTTAGGAAAAAAGGTCTGAAAATGTTTTAAATATAAAGAAAACAATAATAATTCAGCATTAGTGATGTGCAGCGAGCTATAATGCACATACGTGATCTTCTGTGTTTCTTAGAGGTTGAGTTCATTTCAAAATCTGCCAAACTTCCAACACTACTTCTGAATAGGATGTCTACTCCATAAATTGTATGAAATTGTAAAAATAATGGTTCAGACTCAAACCACATATGGAGATGGAGGCGCCCTTATATGTGCAGTGATGTCCACTAGTGGAGAAGTGTGGTACTGCGCACAAACTACATCTCACTGAACGCTCATTTTCTGAGATATCAACCTAACATTTGAAACACACTTGTTCAGATTTTTGGCTTTGTTTTTTTGTGCAATTTTAGAGTCCTCAAGGTTTTGAAAATATATATTTTATATAAAATATGAATAATTAAATTTTTAACGTTGTACATTTTCATAAACTCAAACTTCTATAACTTTTTTTCTGTTTAACTTTCTTAATTTATTTCACTTCTACAACAATCTGCCAAATGTCTTTTTAAAAACAAGACCAAACATCTATATTCCAAAGCATTCTTAAATTACAACCATTTAAGTTCAAAATGTGCATTTTATTTAAAAAATGGGGGGCGCTTGATAATAAGAACAAATATCTGCCAATCCGACGGTCCAATCTCAGTAAACTATATCATTTGGCCCTGAAAATATCAGGATGTTTTACAGTCACTTGAAAAAAAAGGTAACATAAAAATAATAACATAAAAAATTAACTCGTTTTAGTAAGTCAACAATATTATTTAATAAAGCTGATTCAACCTAAATACATCAATGTTTCTGGGTAAATCCTCTCTTTCGGAAACTAGCGCGGTTTAGAGAGCACTTCCCCAACTGATCACCGGATCGCTTTAGAAGCTGAGAGCAGATTTCAGCGCGAGTGCTAAAGTGTTTTCCAGATGGAAGCGTCTCAGGTACGGCTCTGTCAGCTCGGATCAGACGCTCTCCGTACTGTAGATCCACACACACATCTCCCGGAGAGGAAGACAATCGAGCAGATGAGCGTCTCAGGACTGACACTCCAGTCACTTCGAGAATCTCTTTCAACAGCGGCTGACAGCAGCGACGCCTGAGCCATAATAAACAGCTTCAAACAGCGCCGTATTCCTGCGTCTCAACCAGGATTCAACTGGATGGAGAACATCTGAAGCCACGGACGGCACAGCCTCCTGCCGGAAGAAGCTGTGTTTGTTTCGCTCTTTAGTGAGAGAAAGTGGGTCTGTTTTTCACACAGCTGGCATTCGAGTTTGTGCTAGTCTAGCAAAACCACAGTTTATTTGGAAAAACCTTTTCAAATGATGACCAAAAAAATATGAATTGAGTTCAGACTCTATTCTTTACGCAGAAGCTTTCATCAAACGTATTCATTAGTATATTGTAATGGTGGCAGAGAAGTGGCTATTCTGGTTTTCTGTAAAGCTGCTCACATTGTTATTTAAAATGTGGTCAATATCAGATTCCAGTGGGAACCGATCATAGTCCTGAACTGACCCTTATGCGCAAAATAACTTTACATTTGGCAAAAATACATAATTTTTTGGGTTTTTTATTACAAAACAAACAAGCCCTGCCCAACGCAGGTCAGAAAAAGTAACGCAGAAGTAGTGTAATACATAACTTTCCATATAAAGTAATGCTTTAGTGACTTTTAGAGAGTAATGCAATAGTGTAACACTGGTGCAGTCGCAAACTAGTTATTTCATATCTAAGAACTGTTGATCACAACTAATCATATATTCTATATATATTGCACTAAAATAAAGGTTAAAAGACGGTTTTCGCAGTGATGCCATAGAAGCAGCATTTTGGTTCCTTCAAAGAACCTTAAAACCATATGATCTTAGAGAGAAGAACATTCGAATAATCTAAAGAACCTTTTGTGGAATGGAAAGATTCCATGGATGTTCAAGTTTCAAGTTTGCTTTATTTATATAGCACATTTCAGACAGCCACAGACTGACCAAAGTGCTTCACATCAAAAGAACAGCAATTACACAATAATTAAAACAGACAGACAATTAAAACTAAATGATATTGGGCAGTAAATAAAAACGTAGTTTGTCGAACAGATGTGTTTTTAACAGAGATGGTCAAACTCGGAGCCATGCGATGTTAAGGGTTCTCCACTGAACCATAGAACCAATAAAGATCCGCTTTATAAACAACATTTTAGCATGAAACTGGATCATATCTTTGTCCTGGCAATTCTTCAATATTTCATTTGTACTTAATATAACTTTCATATGCCTGATTTTTGCTGATTTCCATACACCTGGAACCCGTGGCGTTGAGCCTGAATGCGTCCAGCGATTTACTCGTCCGGCAGTTTAAGCGCGAGCTCCCCTACAAAGGCCACTTGACTCGCCGTACCGGCCCTTTAATGGACGTGCTTCTTGTTTGTCCGTCTCTTGACATCACATCTGACGACTCTTCTATGAAATCATGCACCCACTGCGTCTCGGTCAGAGGCAGACACTTATTTTGACATCTAATTTGGTGGCGGTGCTTGTGAAGCCCCTGGAAGCCTGACCCGTGGTGTGTGTTGCGCGTCGAGGGCAGGGTTCACGTGCGAGGGGGTTTTGTTTGTGTGCTTACTTAAAGCCTCTTCATCAGAGACTCGAGCTTCAGACAATCAGAAAACTGACTGGAGGAGGAGGAGAGAGGGGGAGAGAAGGAGAAAACGCCAACCTTGGGGTGATTACTGGATCAGCGTGCTTTTGTACAATTACCATCACTTTGAATTTTAAATGGCGGCTTAAAGGGCAGCGGAGCAGCTTGGAAAATTAGGCTGGAGTCTAATTAGTGCACTCCAACATGACAAGCCCTGCTTTCAGCCCGAGTGAACGACCCAGTCAGGCGAGAGCGCTGGAGAACACATCACTCGCTGTCAGAACACCTCACCGCTGTTAGGCCCCGTGTGAAGCCCGCAAACCTGCAGATACGCACGCTTTCTGACCGGACGAGGTTTAATTCAATTTCCAGCAAACGCGGAGACAATCAGACTGGATTTAATTAACCTAAATCATCTCTTTGTGGTTGATGACAGAGCTCTGTGAGAGGACGGCTGATGGTCTATTGTTCTGAGAGCTTCACATGACTGGTGCCGGTGCGACGAGCTGTCAGTGAGCACGAGCGTGAGCGCCACACCATCTCACCAAGCACACTTCTAATTGCCTGGAAACTGTCAGGACGGAGACGGCTCTGATCTCCGTGGGCAGCGGCGTTCACTTCAGCACAAAGGCATGACGGAAAATCCTGATCGACTGGATTATGTAGGTGTGTGATGCTGCCGATCGGCACGGATGTGGTCACAAATTCCCATGTGGATTCCTACAGTAAAGGGTTAAGGGATATAATCTACATGGATATAAGTGCCTCTACTTACATTTGTGCAGAAGTCAAAAACATACCAATATATGCAAATCACTGCAGTTTCCAACTGAAATTACGCTGGAGGCAGTAAAACACCAACATCTTTCATTCCGTTTCAGACAAATGTATGATTTCATGGTCGGATTATTGATTAATAAACAGTATTGTACAAGGAATTGGGCAAAAATAAATGTGTTATAAGCTCAAAACACTTTTGTGCATCATTTGTTAAAATCCCCCTGTAGTCAATCATTTTATCTGTTAAAACTCATCTTTGATCACCAAAATTACACATTTAAACGTCTATAAAAACGTCTTCATGCCTTAAAATATCTTGAATGTAACTCGACACCCTTGCCTCATTTAGTATGCGTGGTTCTGTGAATATGCAAATGAGCCCCGCCTCCACTCACTCACTCACTCAGAGATCCACTGGTGGACGATCACACGTTGATCTGATTGGTTACAAGGTAGTGTGTGACGTCAGAAACACCAGCGATTTCAAACCGTGTTTTTGAGACTGTCTTTGGTTCACTGCAGTTTTAAGCAGAAAATACTCAGCAATGCTGTCGACTTATGAACTTACACATGGTGTGTGTTAAAGCAGATTAATAACACAGCATACACACATAAACTACAGTAAAAGCTGGATTTCCACCACTGGGAGACTTTAACATCCATTCAATCTTTCCATTGCACAAAAGGTTCTTTAGATAATTAAAATGTTCTTCAAAATTTAATTTATGAACTGATCACTGAAAATGGTTCTTCTTTAGCAGTGGTTCTCAATCTTTTTCTCCCCACTGTTTCATCTACCCAATAAAGAGTTTGGCATAACTAGAAAAACTTGAATGTATATACATTATAAAAATGCCACAGAGTTATAAGATTATTTTTTTTAAACAATCCCAGCATATACCCGAGACCTCAATTATGCAGCTCTTCTACATGAAACTCCAAACTCACTGAAGCAGAAAACAGAAAGATGAAGATGAGCCACATTAATTCAGGGACTCGTTCAGTTTAATTGACACGCTCTCGGTGCAGCGACAGACAGCCGTGATCACATGCACATCTCGTCACAAGCTTTAATGAGCCGGCCGGTGCGGGGAACGAACGCTTTAACAGATTATCATCTGAAATTGAATAAATATGGCTGAAATAAATGCATGAGAGTCTGAAGCACACTCAGGTTATCTCGTCTTCTCACTAGAGCTCAACGTAAAACCACAACACGTCAGTTTTCAGCAATTAAAGCACTCGGTCTGACTGCGGCGAAATCAGAAATGCACATTAAAGGCCCCCTGAAATAAAAATTTACGTTATTTAGCTTTTAGTATGAATATGTCAGCCTTACGGTTATGAATAAGCTTCCAAAACAATGACAAAATTCGCATTTAGGAGATATAAGCATTTAAAACTTACATTCTCTCACTTCCGCTAAAATGGATCGTCACCGCTTCTCATCACATCTTCTGTCCAATCACATTCTCTCGAGAATCTGAAGCTCCGCCCCCTCTGCTATAAACACCACCTGGCCAAAGCGACTGTTGACACACATGCAGCAATATGTGTTGGAGTGTGTGTTCGGTTGCTCAAACGCTCCAGTTTTATTCCGTTTTCCAACTGTACGTTGGTTATGAAATGGCTAGAATTTATTCACATCTCTACTATTGAATCCAGCGTATCATCAGCGCTCGGATTCGCTTCCATGGTGCTGTCAGTCTGTGAGGGAAACTAAACGCTATTGGCTATTTGAAAAGGGGGAGATCCAAGGCACTTCTGTGGGGCTTTAACAGCCAATCAGAACAGGTTAATTTTTAACAGATCCACTGCAGATTCAGTAACAGATTCAGTAACAGATACAGTAACAAATTCAGTAACAGATACAGTAACAGATTCAGTAACAGATACAGTAACAGATTCAGTAACAGAGTCATTAACAGATACAGTAACAGATTCAGTAACAGATTCATTAACAGATACAGTAACAGATACAGTAAAAGATTCAGTAACAGATTCAGTAACAGATACAGTAACAGATTCATTAACAGATACAGTAACAGATTCATTAACAGATACAGAAACAGATTCAGTAAAAGATTCAGTAACAGATTCAGTAACAGAGTCATTAACAGATACAGTAACAGATACAGTAAAAGATTCAGTAACAGATTCAGTAACATATTCAGTAACAGATACAGTAACAGATTCATTAACAGATACAGTAACATATTCATTAACAGATACAGAAACAGATTCAGTAAAAGATTCAGTAACAGATACAGTAAAAGATTCAGTAACAGATTCAGTAACAGATACAGTAACAGATACAGTAACAGATTCAGTAACAGATACAGTAACAGATGCAGTAACAGATACAGTAACAGATACAGTAACAGATTCAGTAACAGATACAGTAACAGATTCAGTAACAGATACAGTAACAGATTCAGTAACAGATTCAGTAACAGATACAGTAACAGATTCATTAACAGATACAGTAACAGATTCATTAACAGATACAGAAACAGATTCAGTAAAAGATTCAGTAATAGATACAGTAAAAGATTCAGTAACAGATTCAGTAACAGATACAGTAACAGATACAGTAACAGATACAGTAACAGATTCAGTAACAGATACAGTAACAGATTAATTAACAGATACAGTAACAGATTCATTAACAGATACAGAAACAGATTCAGTAAAAGATTCAGTAACAGATTCAGTAACAGATACAGTAACAGATTCAGTAACAGATACAGTAACAGATACAGTAACAGATTCAGTAACAGATACAGTAACAGATACAGTAACAGATATAACAGATATAACAGATACAGTAACAGATACAGTAACAGATACAGTAACAGATTCAGTAACAGATACAGTAACAGATTCAGTAACAGATACAGTAACAGATTCAGTAACAGATACAGTAACAGATACAGTAACAGATTCAGTAACAGATTCAGTAACAGATACAGTAACAGATTCAGTAACAGATACAGTAATAGATACAGTAACAGATTCAGTAACAGATTCATTAACAGATACAGTAACAGATTCATTAACAGATACAGAAACAGATTCAGTAAAAGATTCAGTAATAGATACAGTAAAAGATTCAGTAACAGATTCAGTAACAGATACAGTAACAGATGCAGTAACAGATACAGTAACAGATACAGTAACAGATTCAGTAACAGATACAGTAACAGATACAGTAACAGATTCAGTAACAGATACAGTAACAGATACAGTAACAGATTCAGTAACAGATATAACAGATACAGTAACAGATACAGTAACAGATTCAGTAACAGATACAGTAACAGATTCAGTAACAGATACAGTAACAGATACAGTAACAGATTCAGTAACAGATACAGTAACAGATACAGTAACAGATTCAGTAACAGATACAGTAACAGATTCAGTAACAGATACAGTAACAGATATAACAGATACAGTAACAGATATAACAGATACAGTAACAGATACATTAACAGATATAACAGATACAGTAACAGATACAGTAACAGATACAGTAACAGATATAACAGATATAGTAACAGATACAGTAACAGATACAGTAACAGATACAGTAACAGATACAGTAACAGATATAACAGATACAGTAACAGATACAGTAACAGATACAGTAACAGATACAGTAACAGATATAACAGATACAGTAACAGATACAGTAACAGATACAGTAACAGATTCAGTAACAGATATAACAGATACAGTAACAGATACAGTAACAGATTCAGTAACAGATACAGTAACAGATTCAGTAACAGATACAGTAACAGATACAGTAACAGATACAGTAACAGATACAGTAACAGATTCAGTAACAGATACAGTAACAGATTCAGTAACAGATACAGTAACAGATTCAGTAACAGATACAGTAACAGATTCAGTAACAGATTCAGTAACAGATACAGTAACAGATACAGTAACAGATACAGTAACAGATACAGTAACAGATTCAGTAACAGATATAACAGATATAACAGATACAGTAACAGATACAGTAACAGATTCAGTAACAGATACAGTAACAGATTCAGTAACAGATACAGTAACAGATACGGTAACAGATACAGTAACAGATACAGTAACAGATTCAGTAACAGATACAGTAACAGATTCAGTAACAGATACGGTAACAGATACAGTAACAGATACAGTAACAGATATAACAGATATAACAGATACAGTAACAGATACAGTAACAGATTCAGTAACAGATACAGTAACAGATATAACAGATACAGTAACAGATACAGTAACAGATTCAGTAACAGATACAGTAACAGATTCAGTAACAGATACAGTAACAGATACAGTAACAGATACAGTAACAGATACGGTAACAGATACAGTAACAGATACAGTAACAGATACAGTAACAGATTCAGTAACAGATACAGTAACAGATACAGTAACAGATTCAGTAACAGATACAGTAACAGATACAGTAACAGATTCAGTAACAGATACAGTAACAGATACAGTAACAGATACAGTAACAGATTCAGTAACAGATATAACAGATATAACAGATACAGTAACAGATACAGTAACAGATTCAGTAACAGATACAGTAACAGATACAGTAACAGATTCAGTAACAGATACAGTAACAGATACAGTAACAGATTCAGTAAAAGATACAGTAACAGATACAGTAACAGATACAGTAACAGATACAGTAACAGATTCAGTAACAGATACAGTAACAGATACAGTAACAGATACAGTAACAGATTCAGTAACAGATTCAGTAACAGATATAACAGATACAGTAACAGATACAGTAACAGATTCAGTAACAGATACAGTAACAGATACAGTAACAGATACAGTAACAGATTCAGTAACAGATACAGTAACAGATACAGTAACAGATTCAGTAACAGATTCAGTAACAGATATAACAGATACAGTAACAGATACAGTAACAGATTCAGTAACAGATACAGTAACAGATTCAGTAACAGATACAGTAACAGATACAGTAACAGATACAGTAACAGATTCAGTAACAGATACAGTAACAGATACAGTAACAGATACAGTAACAGATACAGTAACAGATTCAGTAACAGATATAACAGATATAACAGATACAGTAACAGATACAGTAACAGATTCAGTAACAGATACAGTAACAGATTCAGTAACAGATACAGTAACAGATTCAGTAACAGATACAGTAACAGATATAACAGATACAGTAACAGATATAACAGATACAGTAACAGATACATTAACAGATATAACAGATACAGTAACAGATACAGTAACAGATACAGTAACAGATACAGTAACAGATACAGTAACAGATTCAGTAACAGATACAGTAACAGATTCAGTAACAGATACAGTAACAGATTCAGTAACAGATATAACAGATATAACAGATACAGTAACAGATACAGTAACAGATTCAGTAACAGATACAGTAACAGATACAGTAACAGATACAGTAACAGATTCAGTAACAGATACAGTAACAGATTCAGTAACAGATTCAGTAACAGATTCAGTAACAGATACAGTAACAGATACAGTAACAGATTCAGTAACAGATATAACAGATATAACAGATACAGTAACAGATTCAGTAACAGATACAGTAACAGATACAGTAACAGATACAGTAACAGATTCAGTAACAGATACAGTAACAGATACAGTAACAGATACAGTACAGATACAGATACAGTAACAGATACAGTAACAGATACAGTAACAGATACAGTAACAGATTCAGTAACAGATACAGTAACAGATACAGTAACAGATACAGATACAGTAACAGATTACAGTAACAGATACAGTAACAGATACAGTAACAGATTCAGTAACAGATATAACAGATATAACAGATACAGTAACAGATTCAGTAACAGATACAGTAACAGATTCAGTAACAGATACAGTAACAGATACGGTAACAGATACGGTAACAGATACAGTAACAGATACAGTAACAGATTCAGTAACAGATACAGTAACAGATTCAGTAACAGATACGGTAACAGATACAGTAACAGATACAGTAACAGATATAACAGATATAACAGATACAGTAACAGATACAGTAACAGATTCAGTAACAGATACAGTAACAGATATAACAGATACAGTAACAGATACAGTAACAGATTCAGTAACAGATACAGTAACAGATTCAGTACAGATACAGTAACAGATACAGTAACAGATACAGTAACAGATACGGTAACAGATACAGTAACAGATACAGTAACAGATTCAGTAACAGATACAGTAACAGATACAGTAACAGATTCAGTAACAGATACAGTAACAGATACAGTAACAGATTCAGTAACAGATACAGTAACAGATACAGTAACAGATACAGTAACAGATACAGTAACAGATTCAGTAACAGATATAACAGATATAACAGATACAGTAACAGATACAGTAACAGATTCAGTAACAGATACAGTAACAGATACAGTAACAGATTCAGTAACAGATACAGTAACAGATACAGTAACAGATTCAGTAAAAGATACAGTAACAGATACAGTAACAGATACAGTAACAGATACAGTAACAGATTCAGTAACAGATACAGTAACAGATACAGTAACAGATACAGTAACAGATTCAGTAACAGATATAACAGATACAGTAACAGATACAGTAACAGATTCAGTAACAGATACAGTAACAGATACAGTAACAGATACAGTAACAGATTCAGTAACAGATACAGTAACAGATTCAGTAACAGATATAACAGATACAGTAACAGATACAGTAACAGATTCAGTAACAGATACAGTAACAGATACAGTAACAGATACAGTAACAGATTCAGTAACAGATACAGTAACAGATACAGTAACAGATACAGTAACAGATTCAGTAACAGATTCAGTAACAGATATAACAGATACAGTAACAGATACAGTAACAGATTCAGTAACAGATACAGTAACAGATTCAGTAACAGATACAGTAACAGATACAGTAACAGATACAGTAACAGATTCAGTAACAGATACAGTAACAGATACAGTAACAGATACAGTAACAGATACAGTAACAGATTCAGTAACAGATATAACAGATATAACAGATACAGTAACAGATACAGTAACAGATTCAGTAACAGATACAGTAACAGATTCAGTAACAGATACAGTAACAGATACAGTAACAGATACAGTAACAGATTCAGTAACAGATACAGTAACAGATTCAGTAACAGATTCAGTAACAGATTCAGTAACAGATTCAGTAACAGATACAGTAACAGATTCAGTAACAGATACAGTAACAGATACAGTAACAGATACAGTAACAGATACAGTAACAGATTCAGTAACAGATACAGTAACAGATTCAGTAACAGATACAGTAACAGATTCAGTAACAGATATAACAGATATAACAGATACAGTAACAGATACAGTAACAGATTCAGTAACAGATACAGTAACAGATACAGTAACAGATACAGTAACAGATTCAGTAACAGATACAGTAACAGATTCAGTAACAGATTCAGTAACAGATTCAGTAACAGATTCAGTAACAGATACAGTAACAGATACAGTAACAGATTCAGTAACAGATATAACAGATATAACAGATACAGTAACAGATTCAGTAACAGATACAGTAACAGATACAGTAACAGATACAGTAACAGATTCAGTAACAGATACAGTAACAGATACAGTAACAGATACAGTAACAGATACAGATACAGTAACAGATACAGTAACAGATACAGTAACAGATACAGTAACAGATTCAGTAACAGATACAGTAACAGATACAGTAACAGATACAGATACAGTAACAGATACAGTAACAGATACAGTAACAGATACAGTAACAGATTCAGTAACAGATATAACAGATATAACAGATACAGTAACAGATACAGTAACAGATTCAGTAACAGATATAACAGATATAACAGATACAGTAACAGATACAGTAACAGATTCAGTAACAGATACAGTAACAGATTCAGTAACAGATTCAGTAACAGATTCAGTAACAGATATAACAGATATAACAGATACAGTAACAGATACAGTAACAGATTCAGTAACAGATTCAGTAACATAGTGTTAATTTTGTCACATATTTTTAATTTAGTCTTAGTCTTAGTCTTGTGCCAAATGTCCTTGTTAGTCTTAGTCATATTTAGTCATTCACATATCTTTTTTTGTTAGTCTAGTTTTAGTCGACTAAAGTCTCATCATTTTAGTCTAGTTTTAGTCAAAAGAGAACTTAAGGTATCTTAGTCAAGTTTTAGTCGACTAAAAGTGTTTTCATTTTAGTCAAGTTTTAGTAAAAAAAATAGTCTTTTTTTTTTATAACACATTATTACTGAGATTATTTCTGATTAACATTTCAGTATAAAAGTGTTTCACATATCTCAAATATTGGTTAAATGTCAGAACCTGACAAAATACACTTGTTGAATGATTTTGTTGAATGCAACTGTTAAACATGTCTGGTTTTCAATTTCTGAGGAGACACATTTACAAATGAGGAACCTGTTCTGAAGAGTATTTTATTTTAACCAACACAATTCAAAATCTGGGGCCCAACAGACGACTGAAGTTACAAAGGCGCGGGAAGACGTTTCAGGTTGGGGTGCTCCCCGATGCTGAGTTTTTTTCATGATGATACTTCATGAGGCACACGCGCGCGGTCTCTTGCTCTCTCTCCGCCGTGCACGCGCTACGCGGTTTGGAGCACAGTCTCTGTCTCGCGGGCGCGCTCGCTCTAGATTCCGGAGATTTTTACTAATTCGTGGGCATCAGTGAGCCGCTATAAATATGCGGGAGACTCCCGGAACTTCCAGGAGGCTATTTTTTTGCAACAGCGCGAACTCATTCGGAATATTTTAAAGGGGTAACAGCTGATGAAAAAGCAGAGACGATTGTAGACGAAAATGAAGAGAGATTTTATCTTATTTTTTATTTTATGCAAAACATTTTCGTCTCGTCTTTTTTCGTCAACAATAATGCATGTTAATTTAGTCTTAGTCAGCGTTTTTGAACAGTAGTGCAGTCTCGTCATCGTCTCGTCTTAGTCATGGAAAAAAAAGTCGTTGACGAACATATTCGTCTCGTCACGTCTGACGAAATTAACACTACAGTAACAGATACAGTAACAGATTCAGTAACAGATACAGTAACAGATTCAGTAACAGATTCAGTAACAGATACAGTAACAGATTCAGTAACAGATACAGTAACAGATTCAGTAACAGATATAACAGATTAAACAGATACAGTAACAGATACAGTAACAGATTCAGTAACAGATACAGTAACAGATACAGTAACAGATACAGTAACAGATACAGAAACAGATACAGTAACAGATACAGTAACAGATACAGTAACAGATACAGTAACAGATTCAGTAACAGATACAGTAACAGATTCAGTAACAGATACAGTAACAGATTCAGTAACAGATACAGTAACAGATTCAGTAACAGATACAGTAACAGATACAGTAACAGATACAGTAACAGATACAGTAACAGATACAGTAACAGATTCAGTAACAGATACAGTAACAGATACAGTAACAGATTCAGTAACAGATACAGTAACAGATTCAGTAACAGATACAGTAACAGATTCAGTAACAGATATAACAGATATAACAGATACAGTAACAGATACAGTAACAGATTCAGTAACAGATACAGTAACAGATACAGTAACAGATACAGTAACAGATACAGAAACAGATACAGTACAGATACAGTAACAGATTACAGTAACAGATTCAGTAACAGATCAGTAACAGATTCAGTAACAGATACAGTAACAGATTCAGTAACAGATACGGTAACAGATACAGTAACAGATTCAGTAACAGATACGGTAACAGATACAGTAACAGATTCAGTAACAGATATAACAGATATAACAGATACAGTAACAGATACAGTAACAGAGACAGTAACAGATACAGTAACAGATTCAGTAACAGATTCAGTAACAGATACAGTAACAGATACAGTAACAGATTCAGTAACAGATACAGTAACAGATACAGTAACAGATACAGCTGGATCTCATGCAACACACTTTAGCAAGGAGGATTATATATTTGCTGTAACTGGCTTTAGCAACAACTCTCTGCGTTTGGTGCATAAAAATACAGTCAAACCAAAATATATTAAGACACCTTCAACATTCCTCACATTATTACAGTTTATTCACTATAGTTTAGAAAATGGTAATAAATATGACCAGAACTCAGAGTTATGAACTCAGTTGATAGTCTAACAGAAGGATGGACAAAACCAATGAATTGTCTCACAAATTAATTATGTTGAATATCTGTCTAGCTGTTAAATGTAATTACTCAACTAGATAATATCAGTTTAGAAAAAAAAACACTTCAGAAAACATGATCAGGGCAAAGTGTCTGAATCATTTTTGGTCCAGTTTACTTTATTTTGCTATCCTCATGAATGAACTATAGTGTCCTGCACCCACTAGTTAAAACAATTTAAAAAAAAAATTATAATAATTATAACTGGTGTCTGAATAATGTTTGGTTTGACTGTATTTAGCGAATCACATTGTCACTCACACACAGTAGTGTTCAGAAGTTTGGGGCTGGTACGTACTGTACACGTGGCGTTCACAATATACTATTATCTGAATACACTCCAGCTGAAGGAAACGAGACTGAGAAAAGTTCACGATAGAGGCGATTAAACTGAAAACAGACGAGAGCCGCTTCAGACTGACAGAGCAGAATTAGGGAATGCTTTTAAATAATGACTTTTAAAAGAGGTTGTTAAGGGAAAAAGCAGAGTGGAGAAGAAAAGGAGATTATTATTACAACCAGTGAGCGGAATAATGGAGCGAGAGACGCGTTTAGAGCAGCGTTTAATAATCAGCTCAACCCGTCCCACGTCTGCCAGAGACCCGGAACACACACACACACACACACCACACACATCACACACACACACACACACACACACACACACAACATCTGCCAGCGACCCGGAAGGACAGCCAACACACCGTCTTCACACACACTCGACACCACAACACTCGACCGTCCAGAACATTCTCTGATCAACATCACACACACACACATCCAGTCTGATGTCTCGCTCTCTCTCTGTCTGTCTGTCTGTCTTCTTTCTCTCTGTCTTTCTTTCTTCTGTGTGTGTGTGTGTGTGTGTGTGTGTGTGTGTGTGTGTGTGTGTGTGTGTGTGTGTGTGTGTGTGTGTGTGTGTGTGTTTGTGAGTGTATGAGTGTGCGCGTGTTTTAGAGTGTGTGGGTGTGATTCTGATGAAACACTGGTTATCATATAAATATCTGTCTGGACTCCAGGAAGCATCTCTCTGAACATCTGACACACACACACCACACACACACACACACCACACACACACACACTCACACAGCTGATTTACAGTAAACGGGACGCGTTTAAACATCCTCCAGTGCCCGTCCTTGCAGAACACACACACACACACACACACACACACACACACACACACACACACACACACACACACACACACACACACACACACACACACACACACAGCTGGACTGCAGGAAAATCTGCTCTCACAATCAGACTTCTTTTGAAAACACACACACACACACACACACAGACACACACTAACAGTGTTTAAATCATATGAATTAAAGGACATTTCAGTGTGCAGTAAGGAAATACGCTTTCATAGACATGCCTTAACGTAAACATAACGTCATATTTTAACATATGCTTATATATTCTTAAATTGTGAGATTTATATTGATACATAACCCTTCTAATGATGATTCAGTGAACCGAAGAAAACAGCCCCGCCCCAAACTCACATGATTGGTTGAATTTGTCAGAGTGCAGCAAGTGCCCGCCCACTTGGTTCCAGAAGTATTTTTTACATTATTTCTCACATGAAAAAAGTCCAGGTTAAGAATTATTGAGAGAGAGAGCGTCTCAACTGCTAGTGAAAGTGTGCGTTTATCTGCTTCAAGAACAGCACCGTTAACACCTCGCTATGAGAAACGTCATGTAACTTTATCTGTGAGTTTCCCTGAAAATAACTGAACATTCAACCAATCAGATCCAAGTATTTAACTCCCCTGTAGTATAAAGCGTTATAAGCCATGAACCGGGCCGAGAATCACAACATTACAAACTTGATTTGAAGCAAAAAAAGCATTTGAAAATCAGACGAAAATACAAAAGTACAAGACTTAAGTGAGGGAAAGAACTACAATCCCATGAAGCATTGCGAACCACATAATGGAAATAGAAACGATGGAGAAATGTAAAACTACTCACTTAAAAATGTTGATTATATATAAACCAAAGCATTTTGTTTGATGCAAAATATGCATATAGAACATGGCAGTATTTGGGAGCCTGGTCTCGATTAGCTCGTCCGCAGGGATTCGTGGCGTTTTGCTTGTTCGAACTCTCAGATTGGGGGAATCTTCTGCACAGCATCATGGGTAATGTAGTTTTAACCATTAATTGTTTTTCAAACAAAGCTGCGATAATGTGGTCTGACGGCCTCAACAGAAGAACTTCCTATCGACTAACAGCCTCTTAGCTCACAGTAGGGCTGTCTTTAAAGCTTTATGAGTTATGATTAAAAATCGATTTCCCTATGGAGGAAAACGAGTGTTAACTTCTGAAACCGACTGTTGCTCTGCATTAAACTGTTCAGATGTCCAGCTTTGTGGTGTGTCAATCACACACTGCAAATACATGATTTATGAAATATGATCTCTGAAGTCTTGCTTCTGAAAAATTCATCAAATGAAGTGAGTTTGTGCTTAAAAGATGAACAAATATCGGTCAATATCACGCGGATGTTCTGACCCCAACTGGCAGACATTTGTTCTTCTTTTAAACACAAACTCACTTCATTTTGATGAATTTTTCATTAATATCTTCATGGCTCTTCTCTTGATTGAAGAAGGTTTAGATATTGGTGCTGTAAACCGAACGCGAGTCCAGTGATACGCAGAGAGCGAGGGCAATATCACACACACGACGTCTCTCGCTCTGGTGAGATACAACATCTCACACACACACCGTTAGCTGTAATAAGCTATGGCTAACGGGATTGTCTATTGTTCCTCGTGTAAAGCACAACGGCTCATTCTCTGACGGAGTAAATCTTCGACTCCCACATGAGCCCGTGTTCCTTCACTTCACCATCCCTAAATGACTGTGATCACATTAATTCTGGACATATTAATTACAGCGAGGCTCATTTTTACACGTGCAGCTGAAGCGTCAGCATTCGCCGGCTGTAATTAATGATTTCTCTAATGAGATTTCAATAATTGAGTGTGTTAAAAATAACCCGTGTGTTTCTCAGCCGCCGTGGCTTCCTCTAGGAGAAATAAAACCATAAGTGAACGCTAGAAATACAGCCTTCGTGTGTGTGTGTGTGTGTGTGTGTGTGTGTGTGTGTGTGTGTGTGTGTGTGTGTGTAACTAGTTGTTATTTCTAGTACTCTTAAATGTCAACGAGCAGGCTCGTGGAAGTGTGTGGCGAGGTGGTCATCTATTAAACATCTCATATGTCTCTCTTACTGACAGATTTCAGGACAGCACATGCTGAGCTCAGCCCATTATTACCAGAACAAGCACTGACACCACATCCAAAAACCAGCAGAGAGAGAGAGAGAGAGAGAGGGAGAGAGAGAGAGAGAGAGAGAGAGAGGAGAGGAGAGAGAGAGAGAGAGACTCCACAGCCCGCTCCGATGGAAATGTTCCCACTTTATCAGCCAGTGTAATTGCTGTCTTGTTTGGTTAGGAGATTAGGAGGTTGAGTCTCTTTGTGTGGTCTTGCTGATTGTACAAACAGAGGGCAGAAGAAGCGCTTTAAAGCTCTCGACTCAGACCCCGGGCGCTCGAGCGACTGAAGAGATGGAAACAATCGAGCAACTGAAGAGATTCCTTTCAAAGCGCTTCATCTCAACAGAGAGAGCTAATAGTCAAGCACACACACACACACACACACACACACACACACACACACAAGGACACGAGACACAAGATGAGCATGACAACAGTTACTGACGACAATATGCATTCAGTTTCTCCACTCTGGGGAAATGTGCAATTCTCTCGTTCCCTACAGTGTTGGTGTAATAATCGTACTGTGTGTGTGTGTGTGTGTGTGTGTGTGTGTGTGTGTGTGTGTACAGTTCAGGGTCGGTGTGATCTTTAAATGTTTTCCAAAGAAGTCTCTCATGCTCTAAATGTTATTACAACTCAATATATATATATATATATTTCATACTGTAATTCACTCAGCATCATTACTCCAGTCTTCAGTGTCACATGATCCTTCAGAATCAGTGTAATATGATGATCTGATGATCAAGAAATATTTATGATTGTTGAAAAGTTTTGAGGACTTTTAGTTTTTCAGGATTCTTTGATGAATAAAAAAAGTTCAAAAGAGCAGCATTTATTTGAAATAGAATATTCTGTAACATTATACATGTCTTTATTATCACTTTTGATCAATTTAATGCATCCTTGCTGAATAAAAGTATACATTTTTTTTCAAAAAAATAAAAGCTTTTGAATGTTAGTGGCAACCTGGAATTAACACTTTACAATAAGGTTCATTAGTTAACATTATTTAACTACATTATAGTTAACATGAATTAATAATGAACTCTTCAGCATTTATTAATCTTTGTTAATATTCATTTCAACATGTACTAATATGTTATTAAAGTCAAAGGTTGTATTAGTTTCATGTTAGTTAATACATTAATGTTAACTAATGAACCTTATTATAAAGTGGTTACCGCTTATTTCCAACAGATTTAACCCATAACATCTCATTTTGTTTGTGTAAGTTAGTGTATTTAGGTGATTCAGAATTAAAATGTAATATTTTTGACATGAATAGTGAAGTCAAAGTCACCTTTATGAATCAGTGCTTCATACAGTACAGATCGTTTTTAAAGCAGCTTTACAGTAATAACAGGAAAAATTATTCAATAATGCAAACAGAGTTCTGCAGCTCTAAATAAACCATATCATCGTTCAGATCCGCTGTAAAGATCAGATATTAATTTGTGATCATTTTTCAGTTGTGTATAGAAGATTGAGTCTTATTAAAAACTATTTTCTGACTTTCCCTGACAGAACGAGTAACGTGGGACTTGGCTCTATATTTCATGTAAAGACATCATCAGTGAAGCAGAAAACACTTATAAATAAAGCTTTCAAAAGGATGTTTTCACAACGACGCCATAGAAGAACCATTTTAGGAGCTTTTTCTGTTAGTGTCAAGAACTTTCTCCAATATAAAGAACCTTTAGTGCAAATGAAAGGATCCGTGGATGTCAAAGGTCAGGATCATCAATGCCAGTGAAGAACCGTTATCTTTAAGAAGAATGAAAGTGGGAAGATCCGCCACACACACACACACACACACACACACACACTCGACAGCCCTCGTGTCACGCGTCTCGAATCACTGTGACAAAGCTGGAGGATCATGGCTGATATCGTCAGATGGCCTGGGAAAATTAGAAGCCCAATTAAAGGAGCTGTGTGGAGCTCTTCTGCATATGAAAGCCTCCTCTGGCGACTCTGCTCAGATGTACGGCTAACAGCTCTCTCCTCGAGCACTTACACAGGAATAAGTGCTTTCCTCAGCCGACGGGTCATTACCACACTGTCATTTCCAGATCCACACACACGCACAAAGGTCTCGCACGCCCAGAATTAATGTGGAAATCTCATGACACGGGAAAATGGCGTAGAAGAAGCAGGAATGGAAAAAGCTGTATTTGTTCTAACAGCACAATGATGACGTTTAAAAGCCACTCAGTCAAGATACACACGCTTGTTTCTCGAGACTCCATCATCACGATTCACTGCTCTTCTGCGGTGGAGCGTTCATATCCAGTCTAATATTCAGTCTAATATACAGTCTAGTATCCAGTCTAATATCCAGTCTAATGTTCAGTCTAATATCCAGTCTAATATCCAGTCTAATGTTCAGTCTAATATACAGTCTAGTATCCAGTCTAATATCCAGTCTAATGTTCAGTCTAATATCCAGTCTAATATCCAGTCTAATGTTCAGTCTAATGTTCAGTCTAATATCCAGTCTAATATCCAGTCTAATATCCAGTCTAATATCCAGTCTAATATCCAGTCTAATGTTCAGTCTAATATTCAGTCTAATATCCAGTCTACATATCCAGTCTAATGTTCAGTCTAATATCCAGTCTAATGTTCAGTCTAATATCCAGTCTAATATCCAGTCTAATATCCAGTCTAATATCCAGTCTAATATCCAGTCTAATATTCAGTCTAATATCCAGTCCTAATATCCAGTCTAATGTTCAGTCTAATATCCAGTATAATATCCAGTATAATATCCAGTCTAATGTTCAGTCTAATATCCAGTCTAATATCCCAGTATAATATCCAGTCTAATGTTCAGTCTAATATACAGTCTAGTATCCAGTCTAATATCCAGTCTAATGTTCAGTCCTAATATCCAGTCTAATATCCAGTCTAATATCCAGTCTAATGTTCAGTTCTAATATTCAGTCTAATATTCAGTCTAATATTCAGTCTAATATCCAGTCTAATATTCAGTCTAATATCCAGTCTAATATCCAGTCTAATGTTCAGTCTAATGTTCAGTCTAATATCCAGTCTAATATCCAGTCTAATATTCAGTCTAATATCCAGTCTAATATCCAGTCTAATATCCAATCTAATATTCAGTCTAATATCCAGTCCAATATCCAGTCTAATATTCAGTCTAATATCCAGTCTAATATTTCAGTCTAATATCCAGTCTAAAATCCAGTCTAATGTTCAGTCTAATATCCAGTCTAATATCCAGTCTAATATTCAGTCTAATATCCAGTCTAATATTCAGTCTAGTATTCAGTCAAATATTCAGTCTAGTATTCAGTCTAATATCCAGTCTAATATCCAGTCTAGTATTCAGTCAAGTATTCAGTCTAGTATTCAGTCTAATATTCAGTCAAGTATTCAGTCTAGTATCCAGTCTAATATCCAGTCTAATATTCAGTCTAGTATTCAGTCTAGTATTCAGTCTAGTATTCAGTCTAGTATTCAGTCTAATATTCAGTCTAGTATTCAGTCAAATATTCTGTCTAGTATTCAGTCTAGTATTCAGTCTAGTTTTCAGTCAAATATTCTGTCTAGTATTCAGTCTAGTATTCAGTCTAATATCCAGTCTAATATCCAGTCTAGTATTCAGTCTAGTATTCAGTCTAATATCCAGTCTAATATTCTGTCTAGTATTCAGTCTAATATCCAGTCTAGTATTCAGTCTAATATACAGTCTAGTATTCAGTCTAATATTTCAGTCTAGTATTCAGTCTAATTTCCAGTCCTCATACCCAGTATATCCAGTCTAGTATTCAGGTCTAATATCCAGTCTAATATTCAGTCTAATATCCAGTCTAATATCCAGTCTAGTATTCAGTCTAATATCCAGTCTAATATCCAGTCTAGTATTCAGTCTAATATCCAGTCTAGTATTCAGTCTAATATACAGTCTAGTATTCAGTCTAATATTCAGTCTAATATTCAGTCTAGTATTCAGTCTAATGTCCGGTCTAATATACAGTCTAATATTCAGTCTAATATTCAGTCTAATATTCAGTCAAGTATTCAGTCTAATATCCAGTCTAATATCCAGTCTAATACTGTTACGATTCGGCAAGGACGAAGCGGGAGAGCGAATCCACATGCACGCACTACTTTATTTAACTCAGGACAGAACAGGACAGGAACAAGGAACAAGAAGCAGCTACAGCAAACAACGACCGACAACCAACAACTGAAACACAGAGGTATAAATACACAGACAAACAAGCTAAACAAGATAACAAGGGGGTGTGGCTAATCAGAAACACATGGGAACAATGATCAGACAATTAACAAGACACATGGCAAACAGGGAATCACATGACAGACAACAAGGAACAAAACCCACACCGTGACATAGCCCCTCCCCTATGGGCGGCACCTGAAGCCCATAAGGGACAAAAAACAAAGACAAAAAACAAAACATGAACGTTCAGGTGGGCGGTGAAGCGGAGGCGGACTCGGGGGAGGGATGGAGGGCCAGGCCCGTGGAGGCGGAAGAGGGCCTGGAGATTGAGGCTGGACAGACGGCCAGAGCAGAGCAGGCTGTGCAAGAGGCCAGGGCGGGAGCAGGACCCCTCGGTGGCGGCCACGGCGGTGAAGACCCCTCGGGCGGCCACGGCGGTGAAGACCCCTCGGGCGGCCACGGCGGTGAAGACCCCTCGGGCGGCCACGGCGGTGAAGACCCCTCGGGCGGGCCACGGCGGTGAAGACCCCTCGGGCGGCCACGGCGGTGAAGACCCCTCGAGCGGCCACGGCGGTGAAGACCCCTCGGGCGGCCACGGAGGAGACGACCCTTCAGGCAGCCAGAAAGGCTCAAACACCGGCTCAGGAACGGGCTCAGGAACAGGAACAAGTTCAGGCGGACATGGCGGCGGCCATCTTGTCCGGAGACACTGGCGTGGCGGGCATGACGTGAACAGTCTCTGGCTGGGCAGGCTTGACGTGAAAAGTCTCTAGCTGGGCAGGCGTGACATGAAGAGTCCTCTGGGTCCTGCAGGCGTGACGTGAAGAGTCTCTGGGTCTGCAGGCGTGACGTGAAGAGTCTCTGGGTCTGCAGGCGTGACGTGAAGAGTCCTCTGGGTCTGCAGGCGTGACGGTGAAGAGTCTCTGGCTGGGCAGGCGTAACGTGAAGAACGTGGAGCGTAGGCTCGGCAGGGCTGACGTAGAGGCGTAGGCTCGGCAGGGCTGACGTGGAGCGTAGGCTCGGCAGGGCTGACGTGGAGCGTAGGCTCGGCAGGGCTGACGTGGAGCGTAGGCTCGGCAGGGCTGACGTGGAGCGTAGGCTCGGCAGGGCTGACGTGGAGCGTAGGCTCGGCAGGGCTGACGTGGAGCGTAGGCTCGGCAGGGCTGACGTGGAGCGTAGGCTCGGCAGGGCTGACGTGGAGCGTAGGCTCGGCAGGGCTGACGTGGAGCGTAGGCTCGGCAGGGCTGACGTGGAGCGTAGGTTCGGCAGGGCTGACGTGGGAGCGTAGGCTCGGCAGGGCTGACGTGGAGCGTAGGCTCGGCAGGGCTGACGTGGAGCGTAGGCTCGGCAGGGCTGACGTGGAGCGTAGGCTCGGGCAGGGCTGACGTGGAGCGTAGGCTCGGCAGGGCTGACGTGGAGCGTAGGCTCGGCAGGGGCTGACGTGGAGCGTAGGCTCGGCAGGGCTGACGTGGAGCGTAGGCTCGGCAGGGCTGACGTGGAGCGTAGGCTCGGCAGGGCTGACGTGGAGCGTAGGCTCGGCAGGGCTGACGTGGAGCGTAGGCTCGGCAGGGCTGACGTGGAGCGTAGGCTCGGCAGGGCTGACGTGGAGCTCAGGCTCGGCAGGGCTGACGTGGAGCTCAGGCTCGGCAGGGCTGACGTGGAGCTCAGGCTCGGCAGGGCTGACGTGGAGCTCAGGCTCGGCGGCGGCCATCTTGTGCGCAGACACTGGCTCGGCGGCGGCCATCTTGTGCGCAGACACTGGCTCGGGCGGCGGCCATCTTGTGCGCAGACACTGGCTCGGCGGCGGCCATCTTGTGCGCAGACACTGGCTCGGCGGCGGCCATCTTGTGCGCAGACACTGGCTCGGCGGCGGCCACCTTGTGCGCAGACACTGGCTCGGCGGCGGCCACCTTGTGCGCAGATACTGGCTCGGCGGCGGCCATCTTGTGCGCAGACAATCTCTCAGATGACGTGGCAGCGGCCATCCTGGGAAGGAGAATCAGGCGTGGCCGCCTTCTTGGGTGTAGACTCCCCAAAGCTGCGGCTGGATTCATCGTTTGGTCGGTCGTTCTGTTACGATTCGGCAAGGACGAAGCGGGGGAGAGCGAATCCACATGCACGCACTACTTTATTTAACTCAGGACAGAACAGGACAGGAACAAGGAACAAGAAGCAGCTACAGCAAACAACGACCGACAACCAACAACTGAAACACAGAGGTATAAATACACAGACCAAACAAGCTAAACAAGATAACAAGGGGGTGTGGCTAATCAGAAACACATGGGAACAATGATCAGACAATTAACAAGACACATGGCAAACAGGGAATCACATGACAGACAACAAGGAACAAAACCCACACCGTGACAAATACCCAGTCTAATATCCAGTCTAGTATTCAGTCTAATATTCAGTCTAATATTTGGTCTAATTTCAGTCTAATATTCAGTCTAGTATTCAGTCTAGTATTCAGTCTAATATCCAGTCTAATACCCAGTCTAATATCCAGTCTAGTATTCAGTCTAATATTCAGTCTATTATTGAGTCTAATTTCCAGTCTAATATTCAGTCTAGTATTCAGTCTAATATTCAGTATAATATTCAGTCTAGTATTCAGTCAATATTCTGTCTAGTATTCAGTCTAGTATTCAGTCTAGTTTTCAGTCAAATATTCTGTCTAGTATTCAGTCTAGTATTCAGTCTAATATCCAGTCTAATATCCAGTCTAGTATTCAGTCTAGTATTCAGTCTAATATCCAGTCTAATATCCAGTCTAATATTCTGTCTAGTATTCAGTCTAATATCCAGTCTAGTATTCAGTCTAATATACAGTCTAGTATTCAGTCTAATATTCAGTCTAGTATTCAGTCTAATTTCCAGTCTCATACCCAGTATATCCAGTCTAGTATTCAGTCTAATATCCAGTCTAATATTCAGTCTAATATCCAGTCTAATATCCAGTCTAGTATTCAGTCTAATATTCAGTCTAGTATTCAATCTAATGTCCGGTCTAATATACAGTCTAATATTCAGTCTAATATTCAGTCTAATATTCAGTCAACTATTCAGTCTAATATCCAGTCTAATATCCAGTCTAATACCCAGTCTAATATCCAGTCTAGTATTCAGTCTAATATTCAGTCTAATATTTGGTCTAATTTCCAGTCTAATATTCAGTCTAGTATTCAGTCTAGTATTCAGTCTAATATCCAGTCTAATACCCAGTCCAATATCCAGTCTAGTATTCAGTCTAATATTCAGTCTATTATTGAGTCTAATTCCAGTCTAATATTCAGTCTAGTATTCAGTCTAGTATTCAGTCTAATATTAAGTCTAGTATTCAGTCAAATATTCTGTCTAGTATTCAGTCTAGTATTCAGTCTAGTATTCAGTCTAGTTTTCAGTCAAATATTCTGTCTAGTATTCAGTCTAGTATTCAGTCTAATATCCAGTCTAATATCCAGTCTAGTATTCAGTCTAGTATTCAGTCTAATATCCAGTCTAATATTCTGTCTAGTATTCAGTCTAATATCCAGTCTAGTATTCAGTCTAATATACAGTCTAGTATTCAGTCTAATATTCAGTCTAGTATTCAGTCTAATTTCCAGTCTCATACCCAGTATATCCCAGTCTAGTATTCAGTCTAATATCCAGTCTAATATTCAGTCTAATATCCAGTCTAATATCCAGTCTAATATCCAGTCTAATATCCAGTCTCATACCCAGTATATCCAGTCTAGTATTCAGTCTAATATACAGTCTAGTATTCAGTCTAATATTCAGTCTAGTATTCAGTCTAATGTCCGGTCTAATATACAGTCTAATATTCAGTCTAATATTCAGTCTAATATTCAGTCAAGGTATTCAGTCTAATATCCAGTCTAATACCAGTCTAATATCCAGTCTAGTATTCAGTCTAATATTCAGTCTAATATTTGGTCTAATTTCCCAGTCTAATATTCAGTCTAGTATTCAGTCTAGTATTCAGTCTAGTATCCAGTCTAATACCCAGTCTAATATCCAGTCTAGTATTCAGTCTAATATTCAGTCTATTATTGAGTCTAATTTCCAGTCTAATATTCAGTCTAGTATTCAGTATAATATTCAGTCTAATATCCAGTCTAGTATTCAGTCTAATGTCTGGTCTAATATACAGTCTAGTATTCAGTCTAATATTCAGTCAAGTATTGAGTCTAATATCCAGTCTAATATCCAGTCTAATACCCAGTCTAATACCCAGTCTAATACCCAGTCTAATACCCAGTCTAGTATTCAGTCTAGTATTCAGTCTAATTTCCAGTCTAATATTCAGTCTAATATCAAGTCTAATATCCAGTCTAATATTCAGTACTAATATCGAGTCTAATTTCCAGTCTAATATTTAGTCTATTATTGAGTCTATTTTCCAGTCTAATATCCAATTCTAATATCCAGTCTAGTATTCAGTCTAATATTCAGTCTATGTTATGAATCTTCAGGAATGAACCCAATAGCAGACAGTTTGCAGGATACACAGGCTTTATTTAAAGACAAAAAACAGAAAACAAAACCCACGAGGGGGCAAAACAGGACAGGGGTAGACAACACTAGACTGAAGGCCTTTTTATGCTTCTGCGTCATATCGACGGCGTACCCCCGCAGACCCTTCTGCGTCGACGCGAACCCCTCCGCCGTAGCTCGACGTGCACCTCCAAAAAATTGTAACTACGCGTCGAGGCGACGCAGACCACAAGGGCTGTGATTGGTCACACCCCCAGCCCCCTAGCGTTCTGGCGGTGAAATGCACCGCGATGCAACAACCCGACGCAGAAACCATAACGGCCACAACGCCGTAGGAGGTGACGCCGTAGCTACGGCGTGGAGTTGACGCAGAAGCATAAAAAGGCCTATAACACTCAGACGATGTAACTAACAACTAAGACAGGATCAAATACCTCCTTTCTAGACAGGACTTTAAACAGATTACTCACAGGTAGATTCACACCATGTATGACAATGAACCGGCACAGGACAGCAAACACAAGGGGGATTAAAAAGGGAGAAACTAATGAGGGGAACAGGTGACACTGACTAGGTAATAATGACAAGACGAGGATAACAAGGGGGGCGGGGTTTACGTAACGAGACAACGCAAGCACACAGCCCAAACACAAGGCCATGTGCTGCACACAAAACATGATTCTGTCATGATCCTGCCTTACGACCAGGGAAAATCAAGGACACTAAGGCAGAATCATGACAGAACCCCCACCTTAAGGAGCGGCTACAGACGCTCCTCAAGGGGGACATTAAACACGGGACATGACAGACTGTGACAAAGACATAAACCAACAATACATACAAAAAATAACAAAGGCCAGACACGAATAAACTATAACAGGGTTGGGATGGAACAATAAAAACAACAAACACGGAGGGGGGGCGGGGGAACAAGAGCGTTCATAGGGTGTAGTCCAGGGTGAATGGGTGGAACGGGGGGTCTTGGGTTTTCGGGACGAGGGCTTTGGTTGAGGAATCGGGGGAGACTTGGGTGAAGAAACATGAGGTGAAGTCTTGGGGGAAACAGTCCGGGGTTGAACAGGGACAGGAAGTACAGTGGGCGGCGGAGCGGGGAACCACGACAGGGGAAGCTGAGGGTGGCGAGACAAGAATCTTGACCGGGGGGAAACAGCGGGGAAAAGGAACAGGACACATGACAGGGGTTGTAGCAGGCGGCTGTGGAGCGGGGGAACAGGGATTAGGCTCTGAGAAGCAGCTTCAGAACCAGTGCCGCCCGAAGTGGACTCAGAATCTACGCTCCTCATCTCCAATTCGGTAAACGCTGCTGACTCTGGGAACAGCGCTTCCAGCCGCAGACTCGGGGAACAGCGCTAGGAGACACAGTGGGCTCGGGACTAGAAGACATGACAGGTTTGACAGGCACTTCAAGGATCCTTGACAAGACTAGTGAGATAGTCGGCTAGAGTCTCAGCGGCAACGACAACAGGCATCCTCTTACGGGCTGAAACCGATTGCAGGACTGCTTGTGCAGCTTGATCGGCCCGCAGCTCTCACAGCAGCTGACTCTGTAACCGAGCTACCAGCAGCTGGCTTGGGAACCGCATCTGCGCTCTCAGCAGCTGGCTTGGGATCAGCACTCTCTGCAGCTGGCTTGGGATCAGCACTCTCTGCAGCTGGCTTGGGATCAGCACTCTCTGCAGCTGGCTTGGGATCAGCACTCACTGTAGCAGGCTATGGGATCAGCAATCTCTGCAGCTGGCTTGGGATCCGCACTCTCTGCAGCTGGCTTGGGATCAGCACTCACTGTAGCAGGCTTGGGATCAGCACTCTCTGCAGCTGGCTTGGGATCAGCACTCTCTGCAGCTGGCTTGGGATCAGCACTCTCTGCAGCTGGCTTGGGATCAGCACTCTCTGCAGCTGGCTTGGGATCAGCACTCTCTGCAGCTGGCTTGGGATCAGCACTCTCTGCAGCTGGCTTGGGATCAGCACTCTCTGCAGCTGGCTTGGGATCAGCACTCTCTGCAGCTGGCTTGGGATCAGCACTCACTGTAGCTGGCTTGGCCTCAGGCAGAGACGAAGGACAGGGGGCTCCCCTCCTCCTCCTCCTCCTCCTCCTCCTCTTTCTCCTAGGTCGCGGTGCCGAGACCGTAGTTGAACCAGTAACCGGTCTGAGAAGCTCCGCGGGGACCGTAACTGGTGCTGGAAGGACAGTCTCAGGCAGCGTTGACTCAGTCGAGGAAGATTCCGAAGGAGAATCCCATGAAACCCGTCTCCCTCCGTTTGCCACGGAGATCAGCGGGTGTGGATGAAAACTCGGGAGAAGAAACAGAAAGAGCCTGAATCCCCCATGAGTGACGACAGCTAGGACTCCGACCCTCCGGGACCACTGGAAGCATGGCAGCTGAAAACCTTGTGGGATCCTTTGGCTCTCTCCGAGATAAGCAATCCACCACTGCTCGAAATGGGCGAAGAGTCAGCTCCTCTCGTTCAGACAGAGGAGGAGGAGAATTGAGACCGGCGATGAAATAGCGAGAAACCAGGACCTCAGGCAGGAAGAAATCTCTTCTCTTCCACAACTTGGGCATACCTCTTCAGGGGACAACTCACCCTGGGGAGGGAATGGAAGTCTTCCATTTTCTACTGTCGGTGATGGCTGACTGCCACCATAGTTCTTGGGTCAGTCGCCTGTGGTTTAGCGGGAGAAGACCTACAGTCTGCTGGGTTCTTCTTTGGCCGGTTCATTCTGTTATGAATCTTCAGGAACGAACCCAATAGCAGACAGTTTGCAGGATACACAGGCTTTATTAAAGACAAAAAAACAGAAAACAAAACCCACGAGGGGGCAAAACAGGACAGGGTAGACAACACTAGACTAACACTCAGACGATGTACTAACAACTAAGACAGATCAATAACCTCTTTCTAGACAGGACTTTAAACAGATTACTCACAGGTAGATTCACACCATGTATGACAATGAACCGGCACAGGACAGCAAACACAAGGGGATTAAAAAGGGGAGAAGACTAATGAGGGGAAACAGGTGACCACTGACTAGGTAATAATGACAAGACGAGGATAACAAGGGGGCGGGGTTACGTAACGAGACAACGCAAGCACACAGCCCAAACACAAGGCCATGTGGTTGCACACAAAACATGATTCTGTCATGATCCTGCCTTACGACCAGGGAAAATCAAGGACACTAAGG
>JARPMJ010004769.1:0-71411 GCA_033366665.1 Phoxinus dragarum
CAATCCTTTACATTAGCCCCAATAAACATGAGAAAACGAATGAGATATAAATCACTGCTCATCCCCTCCTACTCCCCAATATATATGTGTGTATGCTATTACTGTGTGTGTATGACTGCAATGGCAATATTTTGAGTATTTTGGGGAACATTTGTTTGATTAATTGAGCAAGTTTGCTATGATACATTTGTCACATTGGGTGTGACTGTATGATCATTTAATATTAAAAGATCTTTTTGGGGATTTTTTGTTGTTGTCATTTTTTGCTGCATAACCGATGTGCCCACAATGAATTATTGTTGTTGAAAAGCATGAACAGAATTTTGCGTGAACTGTTTCTTAAGATACACACCTTGGTGGTGAATTTACAGCCATGTGCGAATCAAATGGCAAAAAAAAGAATAACCTCGCTCTGTAAAAATTACACAAAAAGAACAAGGGCCTTTAAAACTAACCTCAGACTTTGACACCAGGCCCTACCAGTGCAGTGGGGACATTTTAATTTCATTTTATAATTTCAAGCTGAATGTAAAACGCAAAGTTTTTTTTCCCCATTTCTTCCACTTCCCTTTCCTCGCTATATATAGGCTACCTTCCTTTCTTGGGCTACACAATTATGCTGAACTGTGCACACAGTAAATACCGCTCTGCACTAAATATGAGCTCCAAAAACATCAACATGAAGGGCTTTTGTCTGCACACCAAACACACAGCTCAGCTCCTCCGGCAATCGCTCATTTGCTTTCAGTTCACTGCTGGGAATTATTCAATTATTATTACACCAATAAGCATCAGTGTGGGTTTATGTGGATTTTACACTCAGATTTCATTCATTAGTTTTACCCAAGACAAGATGAGCAAGAGAAGAGGAACAATAGCTGGTTTTACTCAGTGAAGAAAAGCACATACTTAGAGTTATTTATGACAGCAGTCATGAATGGATTTCATATAATGAACGGGATACTCAAGCATTTAAGTGTTGTGTCCATGACAGTTATGCATAATGCCAGTAGGGCTGTCTGGCTCAATTCACACACAGCTGGAAGGATAAACTCCCCTTTTTTTATCCGGCTGATTTCAGATTTAGATCTGTGCTCAGTTTGGGGGAAGTGAAGAAGAAATCAAATCTGTGGAAAACTTGATGACAGAAACACACGAGACATTTGAGTCTTGAGTGATTAATATCATGATATGGTTGGGCTTCTAGAGGGGAAAATCACCTGGATTTTTTTATTTACGGTATTATTAAGGTCATTACATTCCAGATTCGGGTGGGACTTTTCCCAATGAAAAGTTACAGTATATGTAATGTACAACAAAATATTGAACAAAAATCCCCATGTTCACAATGAAAAAGTCCCAAAAGTACTGAGCAAACATTTCCCAAATGGATTTCACAACCATATTACAGCATTATTAACACCACAAAGTCATTAGTAATGCAGTGCAACTGGGAAAAAACAGTTTTCAGAAAAACTCAATAACAGTTTTGATACCAAAGCAAAAACAAATCTGCTAATGAACACACTTTAAAAAGTTTAATATTATTATAAATATTAATAAAAAAAATGTACAAATTTGCATGTCTTCAATTATTTAATTAATTATATAACAAGAAAGGGCAATAAATTAAACAAATATACTCAAGTGACTAGAATAGTCTTCATGTAGTATATGATACATTATTATTGTGAAGTATTCCCTGGCTAATTGGACTTTTAGTTTGCATTTTTACCCTGTGTCTGTTCCTGTTTCCTGTCCTGTGTTTGTAGTCCTTTGTAGTTTTTGTAGTTGATTAGGTCTGTGATCATTCCCAGGTGTGTCTGTAATATCTCTAGTATTTAAACCCGTGTTTCTTGTGTTCTTTGCCGAGTCTTCTCCTTCACGTATGTACCGTACGTTTGGTGCTGCTCATTCTGTTCTCTGGTTTTGTTTTGTTATTATGTTTTTTTTTATTTATTAAAGGATAATTCCGGTATTTAACACCTTGAGTCTATATTGTAGTTTGTTTTTGGATGAACAAGAGTGGTGGACAAACATTTTTTTGACAATGGTTTCCTCTCTCGAGTTTTTGACTATAAAAGAATTGGCCATGGACCCATTTAACATTGGAGTCAATGGGCATGTCTGAAAATGTCATTAAAACAACCTTTAACATTAGTTTTCAAAACTGTGCAACTCACCCGAGTGATTAGTGATGTTAGTTGATGTTCCAGAAACAAAAGGTGTTGCGAAATACAGTTTCTGTCGTGTTTTATTCGTCATTTTGTAAAATCCCATTGAATTCTGTTGAAGGACTGAGTGCTCGTTAATATAAATGCGCTACCGGAAACGGAAAGGGGGCTGTTTACATTTGGTCGATGTAGTCTTTTTGCTCGCTTCCGTTTCTCATAAGGCTAGCTTTTTAGGAACTTTACCGCAGTTTTTGACCGCACAAATTCTAACCATATTGAAAGACGTGACCACTGACCAGTGCAATATGAAGTTGAACTCGACTGTGACCGTGAGTGTCCCGCGAGACATAAACATCGGTTATCGCCATCAAGTGGTCGGGAGTGTGCTAACGCTTCAGATTCAAATATTGAGCGGAAGTTACACGGTTGTGAAGTGTCTGAAAAAATAGTTCCACTATAGCAAAATAAACGGATTGGAATCATATATTGCGACGATATATTGTTTATAATCATCAACGAACACCACTAACCACTCGGTGAGTTTAACAGTTTTGTAAACGAACATTATTGGCTGTTTTAATGACATTTTCGGACATGCCCATTGACTCCAATGTTAAATGGGTCCATGGCCAATTATTTTATAGTCAAAAACTCGAGAGAGGAACCATTGTCAAAAAAATGTTGTCCACCACTCTTGTTCATCCAAAACAAACTACAATATAGACTCAAGGTGTTAAATACAGGAATTATCCTTTAAACTCTTTGCATTTGGATCCAGCTCTCCTTTATTTTTAAGTTCACCCAGCTTTTCAATTATGTATTAAAGCTAACTAAAGGTTATCCACTCAAGGGCAGTGAATAGTATCCTCTTTTTTGCTACAAATTAATTGTTACACTCAGGCACACATTCAGTTTTTTTAAATACTTGAAACTACTAATTTCTGAAACTGAAACAGTAAAGCTGCTCTGAAGCCATTTTTATTGCACATAGTGCTATATAAATAAAATTGACCATCTGATTACATTCACTTATGACATAACTGGCTGTGTTTACATCAATATCCTGCCAAGACAAGCATTTTGACCAAGAAGTGCTTTTGACCGTTCATGCGCACAGCCACATTACCCGCTCTTCTCATGCAAGCAAACACTCATGAGAGCTCAAAAGCAGCGGCTTTACACTGTAAAAACTATTTCTCGAAGATTATTGGAGTACATTTTACAAGAAAATACAGTACTCTTTCTACTTTAAATTTTCACATTTAATTCAATGTGTTTCTTGCCGCTTCTTTCGTAATTATTTGTGAAATTCACTAGCGACTTCTGTGTGAAAATTGCTTTAAATCCAACACACACAAAAAATGCAGTGTACCAAAGCAAGTCGATACTCTATGGAAGCTTGTTTCCTCCACAGAATAATTTTTTTTTTTTTAATTGCAACTTATCTCACAATTCTGACTTTTTATCTTAGAATTGCGTGATATAAAGTCGCAATTGTGTGTTATGAAGTCAGAATTGCGTGCTATACAGTCGCAATTGCGTGTTATTAAGTCAGAATTGCGTGATATAAAGTCGCAATTGTGTGTTATGAAGTCAGAATTGCGTGATATACAGTCGCAATTGCGTGTTATAAAGTCAGAATTGCGTGATTTAAAGTCGCAATTGCGTGTTATGAAGTCAGAATTGCGTGATTTAAAGTCACAATTGCGTGTTATAAAGTCAGAATTGGGTGATATAAAGTCGTAATTGCGTGTTATAAAGTCAGAATTGCGTGATATAAAGTCGCAATTGCGTGTTATAAAGTCAGAATTGCGTGATATAAAGTCGCAATTGCGTGTTATGAAGACAGAATTGCATGATATAAAGTCACAATTGTGTTATAAAGTCAGAATTGCGTGATATAAAGTCGCAACTGTGTGTTATAAAGTCAGAATTGCGTGATATAAAGTCGCAATTGTGTGTTATGAAGTCAGAATTGCGTGATTTAAAGTCGCAACTGTGTGTTATAAAGTCAGAATTGCATGATATAAAGTCGCAATTGTGTGTTATGAAGTCAGAATTGCGTGATTTAAAGTCGCAATTGCGTGTTATAAAGTCAGAATTGTGTGATATAAAGTCGCAATTGCGTGTTATAAAGTCAGAATTGCGTGATATAAAGTCGCAATTGCGTGTTATGAAGTCAGAATTGCATGATATAAAGTCGCAATTGTTTGTTATAAAGTCAGAATTGCGTGATATAAAGTCGCAATTGTGTGTTATAAAGTCAGAATTGCGTGATTTAAAGTCGCAATTGCGTGTTTAAAGTCAGAATTGCGTGATATAAAGTCGCGATTGTGTGTTATAAAGTCAAAATTACGTGATATAAAGTCGCAATTGCGTGTTATAAAGTCAGAATTGCGTGATATAAAGTCGCAATTGCATGTTATGAAGTAAGAATTGCGTGATTTAAAGTCGCAATTGCGTGTTATAAAGTCAAAATTGCGTGATATAAAGTCGCAATTGTGTGTTATGAAGTCAGAATTGCGTGATTTAAAGTCGCAATTGCGTGTTATAAAGTCAGAATTGCGTGTTATAAAGTCAGAATTGCATGATTTAAAAGTCGCAATTGTGTTATGAAGTCAGAATTGGGTGATATAAAGTTGCAATTGCGTGTTATAAAGTCAGAAATTGCGTGATTTAAAGTCGCAATTGCGTGTTATGAAGTCAGAATTGCGTGATTTAAAGTCACAATTGCGTGTTATAAAGTCAGAATTGGGTGATATAAAGTCGTAATTGCGTGTTATAAAGTCAGAAATTGCGTGATATAAAGTCGCAATTGCGTGTTATAAAGTCAGAATTGCGTGATATAAAGTCGCAATTGCGTGTTATGAAGTCAGAATTGCATGATATAAAGTCACAATTGTGTTATAAAGTCAGAATTGCGTGATATAAAGTCGCAACTGTGTGTTATAAAGTCAGAATTGCGTGATATTAAGTCGCAATTGTGTGTTATGAAGTCAGAATTGCGTGATTTAAAGTCGCAATTGCGTGTTATAAAGTCAGAATTGTGTGATATAAATTCGCAATTGCGTGTTATAAAGTCAGAATTGCGTGATATAAAGTCGCAATTGCGTGTTATGAAGTCAGAATTGCATGATATAAAGTCGCAATTGTTTGTTATAAAGTCAGAATTGCGTGATATAAAGTCGCAATTGTGTGTTATAAAGTCAGAATTGCGTGATTTAAAGTCGCAATTGCGTGTTTAAAGTCAGAATTGCGTGATATAAAGTCGCGATTGTGTGTTATAAAGTCAAAATTACGTGATATAAAGTCGCAATTGCGTGTTATAAAGTCAGAATTGCGTGATATAAAGTCGCAATTGCATGTTATGAAGTAAGAATTGCGTGATTTAAAGTCGCAATTGCGTGTTATAAAGTCAAAATTGCGTGATATAAAGTCGCAATTGTGTGTTATGAAGTCAGAATTGCGTGATATAAAGTCGCAATTGCGTGTTATAAAGTCAGAATTGCATGATTTAAAGTCGCAATTGTGTGTTATAAAAGTCAGAATTGGGTGATATAAAGTCGCAATTGCGTGTTATAAAGTCAGAATTGTGTGATTTAAAGTCCCAATTGTGTGTTATGAAGTCAGAATTGGGTGATATAAAGTCACAATTGCGTGTTATAAAGTCAGAATTTTGTGATTTAAAGTCGCAATTGCGTGTTATAAAGTCAGAATTGCATGATTTAAAGTCGCAATTGTGTGTTATGAAGTCAGAATTGGGTGATATAAAGTTGCAATTGCGTGTTATGAAGTCAGAATTGCGTGATATAAAGTCGCAATTGTGTTATAAAGTCAGAATTGCGTGATATAGTCGCAATTGTGTTATGAAGTCAGAATTGCGTGATTTAAAGTCGCAATTGCGTGTTATAAAGTCAGAATTGCGTGATATAAAGTCGCAATTGTGTGTTATAAAGTCAGAATTGCGTGATATAAAGTCGCAACTGTGTGTTATAAAGTCAGAATTGCGTGATATTAAGTCGCAATTGTGTGTTATGAAGTCAGAATTGCGTGATTTAAAGTCGCAATTGCGTGTTATAAAGTCAGAATTGTGTGATATAAAGTCGCAATTGCGTGTTATAAAGTCAGAATTGCGTGATATAAAGTCGCAATTGCGTGTTATGAAGTCAGAATTGCATGATATAAAGTCGCAATTGTTTGTTATAAAGTCAGAATTGCGTGATATAAAGTCGCAATTGTGTGTTATAAAGTCAGAATTGCGTGATTTAAAGTCGCAATTGCGTGTTTAAAGTCAGAATTGCGTGATATAAAGTCGCGATTGTGTGTTATAAAGTCAAAATTACGTGATATAAAGTCGCAATTGCGTGTTATAAAGTCAGAATTGCGTGATATAAAGTCGCAATTGCATGTTATGAAGTAAGAATTGCGTGATTTAAAGTCGCAATTGCGTGTTATAAAGTCAAAATTGCGTGATATAAAGTCGCAATTGTGTGTTATGAAGTCAGAATTGCGTGATATAAAGTCGCAATTGCGTGTTATAAAGTCAGAATTGCATGATTTAAAGTCGCAATTGTGTGTTATAAAGTCAGAATTGGGTGATATAAAGTCGCAATTGCGTGTTATAAAGTCAGAATTGTGTGATTTAAAGTCCCAATTGTGTGTTATGAAGTCAGAATTGGGTGATATAAAGTCACAATTGCGTGTTATAAAGTCAGAATTGTGTGATTTAAAGTCGCAATTGTGTGTTATAAAGTCAGAATTGCGTGATTTAAAGTCGCAATTGCGTGTTATAAAGTCAGAATTGCATGATTTAAAGTCGCAATTGTGTGTTATGAAGTCAGAATTGGGTGATATAAAGTTGCAATTGCGTGTTATAAAGTCAGAATTGCGTGATTTAAAGTCGCAATTGCGTGTTATGAAGTCAGAATTGCGTGATATAAAGTCGCAATTGTGTTATAAAGTCAGAATTGCGTGATATAGTCGCAATTGTGTTATGAAGTCAGAATTGCGTGATTTAAAGTCGCAATTGCGTGTTATAAAGTCAGAATTGCGTGATATAAAGTCGCAATTGTGTGTTATAAAGTCAGAATTGTGCGATTTAAAGTCGCAATTGCGTGTTATAAAGTCAGAATTGCGCGATTTAAAGTCGAAATTGCATGTATTATCTGAGAGAGAAAAAAGCCAGAATTGCAAGTTTATTTCTCGCAATTTCAAGTTTATATCTCGCAATTCTGACATTATATCAATTCTGAAAAATAAAAATTTAAACTCGCAATTGTGAGATAAAAAGTTACAATCATCTTTTAAAATGTTTTATTCTGTGGCTGAAACCAGCTTCCATAATACTCTGTACAAGAGGGATTGTAAAAATCTATTGATTTAGTACCTAAGTACCAGTCCTGACATCCTAGGATGCCCAGTGTCTCCATGCAGAGGCAGATGGTTGTGTTTGGCCCATACACTGATCTTCTAGAGTTGTGTCAATGATTATTGCTCACTAACAACATGTAAATCCTGATAGCCCTCTCACCCATTGCAATCCCATAATACTGTGGAAAATCAGATTATGGTGGCAAGCAAGTAATCACAGTGAGTAGCCAAGCCCTGCTGAATCAACAGTTTAAAATGGCTAAAACGCTAAAATTGATCACATTTGCAGCACGGACGTGTTTCTTCAATCTTTGCACAATGAATAACTTCACAATATCACACAGATGTGAAGTTGTAGTTGAGACACTAATCCTTGACATATTGAGTTTTGGGATGTGGTTACAAGATCAAATAAAAGCGGAATAGATGTTGAAAAAATGAAGTGTCCAATCCACAAGTGAGTTTGTCGGTTTTAGTAAACAATAGATAGTTCATTCATAGTTTGGTCCTCCTACACAGTAGACCTTGACCCTCAATCAAAAGCCCTGGCGTGCAAGTCACGGTGCGGTGTGGTCTAGCTTCGCTCCAGGTTTTTTTTTGGACCCTGTGATTCAGGCAAAGCGGCCGCAACTCTGCTTCTCTGAATCCACCACTCTGGGTGTGGCCGTAAATACCGCTAACGTTTTCTAGGAACTCAGCAAAGAGCAAGAGTGTGTATTTAAGCGTGTTTGTGTGCCTGATGTAGTTTGCTGGGATCACAAGACAGCAGCCTAATGTTTAGAGCAAATGAGATAAAGCAAACAGTGGAAGTGGAAACCAGCAAAACCACCCTGACTTGTTCCAAGCTCGACAATGGGCCACAGTCTTAAAGGTGAGGGGGTCAGTGCTGAGTTAGCACAACAATGCATATTCAATGCTAGCAGAACCAACATAAAGGAATATTCCAGGTTAGGTATAAGCTAAACTAATGTTGATTACCATCGATTTGTCCATCCTTTTTTTTTTTTTTTTTTTTTTAAGCAAAAATCTGGGGTTGAGGTACTTACAATGGAAATGACTGGAGCAAATTAATGTTACAACATTGACTATTTCAATAGTTAATATAATTTTATTGTGGAAAAAAAAACACACTTTCTAACCTTGTCTGTGAGAAGAACCAAATTGTACATATTTGTTGCATAACATAACACTTGTAAACCCTAACATAATTTTGATTTAAACAGCTTTACAGATCAAATAGTAGGCCTATAAGCAATAGTGTTTATAAAATAACATGCTAATTGAAAGGGACTAATTGAAATAATTTTATGCTACAGATGTAGTCAGCTGACCCGAAAGATTCCTTTAGGGAAAAACAAAGCAGAAAAGCCATTGGAAGAAAGTTCATGTCAACAATTACTCAAGACAAAAGATTTAAAACTCAATCCTAGATTAACTTAATTAATTAATCCAGCCAAAACCATTTTGGAGTAGATCTGAAATCAAAAGAGGGTTGTGTGACGCATTAATCAATGCTATATTGTCCCGTCATATGAACCAAGTCTATTTGTTTCCCTGCTTTATATCAGTGAAGATTGCTTTTAAGAGCAGAAATTGTTTCACAATGATCACATTGATATGTGTGTGAGTGTGTGGGTTTGAGTGAACGAGAGCAGCGAAGCGGCCTTGATCCTGGAACGGGGCTCTCATATTGTACGGATTTAGAGCTGGATCTGGTGCCATGACCCGGAGCAAAGAGTAGCGGCCACTGGGCCACTGCAGCAAAGACAGAGTTGAGGATAAAGTATGAAAATACTGAGATCTTATCAATTTTCTACAATATTTGTCAAAGACTAAACATATCAAAGAGCACATGATTTCCTGAGCATCACGGAGAAGCTAAGTGAAACCGGCCAGGCTCTTTATGCAGAGGTTTTGGAGAGGTTGCTGGAAGCATGACAGATTCATCTGGCAAAGGGGGAACTGACAGAAAAAGGGACAGATCCAGCTGTTCTTAGAAGTCAGAGTAGGCTGACGTTTATTCCCAAGAAGAAGTTGGGAATTCTTCGAACTATAATATGGGTGGGTGACTGCGAAAGATTATGTAAGATGTGGGTGTGTGAATGGTAAAGTAGAGAGAGGGCCTCAACGGTGCTTTCCTCCAGTTCCTGAGTTTCTATTGAACTCAAAAGGTCAAGAATCATCAAGCAATGACAACTTACAGCTGGGCAGAGCGCAGTAAAATCTGTAAAGTTGCATAAATATACTCATTTCATAAGGTTAAATATCAGTAAAACATATTCTTTCTGTGCAGCTCTTGATCAGAGACAACTCATAAGAAACACTCATCAACAAAATATATACGCACAAGCTGTTGGATATAGATGAAGACAGAATTTCTTCCCTGTGCGGCACACCACAATCTGCAAAGGAGCTGCAATGACGAGCAAAATATGAGCAAAATAACAAATGAAAACTATAATCAAGAAAGTAAACAGCATAGCTTAGGGCAATCGAGGCAGTGCAGCCAGTAAAAACATTTGATTAACTGGCTCTTCGTCTTCCCTACAGACAAACAACGAGTCCGCGACCAGCATTCCTCGACAGGAGTTTAGGTCTGGTAGAAAAAACAAACTTGTTTCCAGTTCTGTTGTTTTTTTCTTGCAAGCTCTCTTTCCATGTGCACTGGACAAACCACGCTGATGTTTTGGGTCAGACCAGGCGTCTGGTGCTGAATTTATGTCTGCCAGAAATTTCACAACTCTGTGGCTGAAGTCTTATTCTGGACCATAAAAGCTTCAAATCTGCATTTGGTAAATTCAGCACCTGAATTTTTGTCTGCCAGAGATTTCACAACTGTGGCTACATCCTCATTTTGGACCATTTGGTAAATTCAGCACCAGAAAATACTGCTTTAAATGTACTGAGTGATTCCCTTGAGCAGCATTAATCGTGTGTGTGTGTGTGTGTGTGTGTGTGTGTGTGTGTGTGTACTTGTGGGGACATATTTTGGTCCCCATGAGAAAAACAACTTATAAATCATACTAAGTGATGTTTTTTGATGGGTAGGGTTTGGGTATGGATAGAATATACAGTTTGTACAGTAAAAAAAAATATTGTGTCTATGGAAAGTCCCCATAAAACATGAAACATTTCCATATAGTTTTATATTGAGGGTAAAAACAAAACAAAAACAAAAAAAACTGAACCATCAGGATTGGGTTTGACCATCAGGAGCTCCTTAGATGCTAATTGCATTGCTAACTGTAAAAATATGTTATACAAATTAAGCTGCTATAGAAGAATAACTTCAATATGCTATAAGTATTTTGGTTATTGATACTGATAAGCCGATAATAATTTTCATTGGACGGACAATAAACATGTCAAAATAAATATTTAAAAACACAAAAAATCCTCTAAAATACACTATTTTAAATGCTACAAATTAATGTATGCATCACAACATGTACATCATGAAAATTTTATATTAATTTTGAGATTACATTTAAGTGTTATTAAATTATTAGTGTATTGAAAGATTAACTTTAAGTGAGTGTTATATGATGGCAAAGGTGGTGTTGTTATTCAAATAAGACAACTGTCTGAACCGAAAAAAAATTTAAGATTTTTTTCTTCTTCATATATTCAGATATACATGACATGCATGACCTCTTGGAATATGTTCAGTATGACTGACATAACTTGCTACAGTCATGAAATCAGAGACCCTTCCCTTTAAAATCATGATGAAATCAGATCACATGTGGTCACTAGAGAGGCATTCATTGGTGTAAACAGCAGTTGACTGACCATTTATGATCAGATCATGACATGAATGTTAAAGTCAATGTGAAATGCTTTTCGAAACTCATTTTACTTCCGTCATGTAACATTTTTCAAAGTGAGTCAGAATATAAAACACAAAAAAAGAAATACATTTTTTTAATTTTTCCGTTAAACATTAAATTATTATGCAATCTTTTAAGACATTACTCCTTATATAGAACATTTTTGCCTTAATGAAATACTGCTTTGCTTTAGTAGGAAATACTACTTAGCAAACTGATAAGGGTGTTGACTTCTTGTTCCTAGGTGCAAGAATTAAAAGAGTAAACGTTTAGCATGAGTTATTTTCGTTTTCCAGTGAAGAATCCAGCGCTTTGTAGGCAGTGGCTAAAGGCGGCAAAAAATCATTAAGACGGAGAGAACGCCGCAACTGAACATCTGAAAAACCTCAGTGTGTGTAGTCAACATTTCAAACTGGATGACCACAAACAGTGTGTTATCGGCCAAACGGACGGGAAAAACTGAAAGAAACTGTCGTTCCGTCAGTTCTGCTCGAAGCAAAACACAGTCACGTACAGACAGGTAAGAAAGCCGTTGCCATATTGTTCCATTTTTACCATAATGCTGTTTAAAGAGTAGAAAAATATTGATTTTTATAGATAAACCTACCCTTACAATTACTGTTCTTAATAACCCTCTGTTGATCAGACTGTTGTATCCCTGACTTGTCGCCAAAAATGCGGAATAATCTATAGTTTTCAAAGCCCTGGATGCGGTGGACACTTGCTGACAAATAAACCAAACACAGAGACTGAGCAAATAGTTGAAAATAGGCGAAAATAGGCGAAGCTACGCTTTAAGGCGTTCTTTAAAATTGAGTCATGGGTTCTGTATAGAAAAAACGCCGAAACTTTTTTTCTAACAGTGCGGCCTGAATGATGTCAGGAGTGAAGGAAAGTTGTTTGAGAGGAAGAGAAAGTTATTACATTTTTAATAAAGATTACAAAGACCAAAAAAAAAATCAGAGTAACATGGAACGTGGATTAAGAAAGTAAATAAGGCTGATTTCATTGACTTTAAACCCAGGTGTATAAGAGGCCTACATATGGTATTTTCAGTACAACAACAAAAAAAGAAAGAAAGAACTAGAAATACGATGAGTCCTCAATCTTCTGTTTCTCTTTGCCACAAGCAGAACAAATCAGCCAATTACACTGCAGATATCTGAAGCGCGTCCCTTCAAGCATCATCTGAAAATGTAGGTTCTTCCCTTCAGTTTCATAGACTCATCCTCTGCAACGTAACATGAGCCATGATGAGCACGCGTTATCTGTTGTGGCTTCTGATAATATCAACACGAGTCATAATAGAAGTTAATTACAGCAAACGTATCAAATTGAGGCAGAGGGCGTCTTTCGGTCTGATACGCTTTGTGCACTTGGACAAGCCGAAGGAACGCTGTTGGTGAGTTATAGATGGATGAGGGAATGCCTGGCTCCTGCTCATCTCTTGGTTTCATTCAGATTTATAGCTCACTGGCTGACCAGGGCATGAGGTACGTGCTGCTTGACATGAACGTGAGTCATTCTGGTGTCTCCCCCCCCCCCCAAAGATTCTGAGAGCGGAGGTCATGACCCATTGAGAGGTGTCAGCGTGACAAAGTCAGTCAGCGGGAACTGTAGATGCTGTAGCCCCAGACCTCTTCAGAAAACACACTGCTGAAGTTTATTTAATGTGGGAATTTAGTGTAAACAAGAACATAATTATCATAATTCACACATCAAAAAACCACAACTCTCAACCGCGCGTTTTACAGTCTTCAGTCTCTCCAAATCTCTGTCATCAAATATCGTCATATATCTGAAGATCTGAAATGGCTTCTTGAACAAGAAAAAAGTAAGGGCGGGACCTGTTCTGTCTGTGGAGAATTGATTGGATGGTTGTGGTTTGCTATTGGTTGCTCTCATGTGAGTGACAGGTTGCCCCGCCCTCACACCAGTAAACACATCATCAGAGAAGAGATGAGACTTTAAATACACGTCAAACGTCACAACGTCTTTCAAAGCAATTGCACAATGCTGAGGCCATTTTTAGGTTGATTAACATTAATACAAGCTGGATGTGTATGCATCTTGTCCACTAGAATGAGTTCCAGAATCAGAAGGGCTTATGGGAAGGGTCCACTGTAATGGTCTGGGTGTAGGTTGCTTTACTTAGACTCATGTTTAGGGGTTTCCCCGAGCCTTGCATTCGTGGGGAGAATGACGGAGGCGAATATTTGTTGAGCCATTCTGCTTCTACTTTGTAATTTTAAACAAAATACAGTCATTAATGGTAACCTGTGTCATGTGGATCATTAGGTTACAACACAAAAAACAGTGTGTTTTTGCTTCAAACCAAAAAGGGGCATTTATGGTCAAATATATGAGGATATTTTGGGAATGGGATTGAAAACCACATTTACTTATAGGTGCGAGTCTTGAAATGTCTTGTTCACACAGAAACTTACAGTAGTGTCTCGAATACTGTCTGTGTGAACGCGCAACGGGAGCCAAGCCTGCATTCTCTTACCAGTAACCAACCATAACAACAGTGCCCAAAGCAATGTCAAAGATGGAGACTGAAAAATCTCTTTTGACACGACAAGAATCTTCTTGATCCAGTTTTGTATAAAAATTCATGGTAGTCCAATCCAATAAGTAGTCAAGGAAAAACATCACTGACATATAGTACTGTGCTGCACACTACACATATTTTGGCATACTTTCTATTTTAGTAAACATCCCTCACCATTTTTCAACAACTGAAAAAGTCAAAAATATATGAACTCTTCTATATTACAGGTTAAGGACAATATTGACAGCAAACGCTTACAGTTATCCATACTTTAAAAACCCACCAGAAAAAGCATAACATCAGGCACACGATTTGTTTAACAAACTATAGCTGATACAGGACAGAGTATGAGAAGAACTGTGAATTTCTTCTGTTATAAAGGAATTGTGCAATTACGGATGCACAGGAAGTTCATTGTTCACTCTCTGAATGCCGTCCAAGACCGAGATGACCACATGACTGGACTTGTTTACATGTAACCTCAATTTGCTGACTTCACCTTTTTACTACATTTTATTTCTACGGGTTGTTGCACAAGTAGATACAAGACATTGAAAATAAAAAAAAATAAAAGCGAGGGTTTCAATCTGCTGGACTTTCTACCTTCCACCTTGGCTTTTGTCTCTCAGTTTACTGAATGCTGATAAGAGATGAATAGATTCAAGCGTAGACTTGCTGCCCGTGTGACCTATCAGCCACAGTGTAAAGCAGAGACTTTTGACTGATTTCTCAGACAAGCCTGGACATGTCAATGAAAGACTAATGTGTGTAGAGGTACTCATGAAGTGCATGGTCACCAGTCCTTATCTCACGAAACACACATGCAAGCACAAGCACACTAAATGATTTAAGTATGTGCTCAGTGCACCGCATCTGTGTGAGTCCCAGATTTGAATTGTGAGATTGATCAGGCATAGTCAAGTCGATCCTGCACGATTCAAACGCAACCATGGCTGAGAAGCTTGCATTAGAAACATGAACAATGTCTGATTTTCAAAGCACTAAAGATATAAAACACATTTGCAAAAGGTGTTGCAGTTCCTTCACTCTAGTCTAGAGAAACACTTCAGCATGAGCATACTGAATACAACTGGGTGTAACTAATATAGAGATTTATTTCAATGGTCAAAAGAAAATCTGTTATTATCATGCATGCAATGAATTCGATTTTGATAAAAATGCGCTAGTGTTTTGTGTAAATTTAAAAGCAAAAGGCCATTAGAGCCATTATTGCTATTATTATTAATGAATGATATTGGTAGCACTTTCTACCTCTTTCTGACTAATTGCACACAATGAATTGAACATGTTAATACGCATAGAATAATAATTTAAATATGTACAGTTATGTACCGTAATTTCTTCTCCCTAAAGTTTTGGACCATAAAACCTTGCGGTACTAGCCAAGCACATATAAACACATAAAAGACGGCAAAGTGACAGATGTATAGCAGGGAAAGAAAGCCGCAGGTGAATAAAAGAGTTATGGAGGGCTCATAAAATGCGACAGGTAAAGCTTGTGTTGGGTTTATCAGACAAACATCAGCTTTTCTCACTGTAAAACTGCAGTGAAGGGACAAGCCATTTGCCTGTATATCTGAGAGTTTTGCATATATTTACAAACCCTTAGGGGGGTATGAGCTCCAGGTATCATTTCAAATTAAAATCTAGGCCACATTGACATAATGTAGAAAAACAAAGCGACAGTGGGACAATAAATCCATTTAAACTCATTTTAGAAAATATGATGCAAATTAAAGGTCATGTGTATTGTTTTTGTGTGTTAAATACTTTCTTCTGCCCCAGTTTTTAATATGCTCTGTGTGTAAGTATCCTGACCAGCCCAACACAGCAACAGCTCAACCAATGGCGTGAGTTTGGGGCGGGGCTAACTGTTTAGGTAACCAATGGCAGACAGGGGGAGTCTTCAGGAAACCTGTTCAAAAGCGAGTGTTAGTACTCAGTAAGTCATAAATTCCGTGAGCATTATAAAAGCCTCTTTGTAAATAAACGCGCAGTAATTTGCCTGAACCTGCCATATCAGCACATTTAGATAAACACAGACAAATACATTGTCAATTCACATTCTGAAAAGCATCCCACGCAACCACATTGACTCAAAGTTAACTATTTATCCTTGCCGATGATGGTTTGCGCATATGCAAAACATATCGTATATGTCTTAAAACACCATTCGGCCCCAACCTTCTGGTAGGTATGTCCTTGAACGGGATTGGTTCACCCAAAGATCCTCCTTCTGAACCGTTTGCTTAACACTTTTCTTTTTTTACTCACATGAGGATGAGTAAATGATGACAGAATGTTTTATTTTTGGTTAAACTATTCACATTATGATGAGAAAAAATGTTGAGAATGAACGAATGAGAGTTCGAAAGACAACAAACGGAGAAGAAAACAACAAATAAACAGCGGGAAAAGAACGAAACAAAGACAGGATTTTGAACAGACATTCCTTATAAACACGCCAAAAATGAAGGTTGCATAAACACTGACTGAGCGCTGACCAAGCGGCCCGTCTGTCTCCTCCACACACCAACCATCCAGTGCCATCGCATTACATTCAGCCTCTGGTATGCTGAGCTGAGGGTCATGGTTAAAAAGCCACCCAAAATTGAACATTTTTGGAGCACAGGAGAATATTGCAGAATGATTTGCTTCCAACAATTAAAAACGCTGTTGTCTAAAGAGGAATGATCAGATGTTATTTTTCAACTAGACAATGCTCCTGCCCAAATGCTTGAGAACAAGTCCATCAGGCTCATGGTTTGGCCTGGTCAGAATCCAGATTTGAACCCAGTCGTGGGAAACTGGGAGACATTTTCCAAATACTCATGAACTGTTTGAAGCCATTAACACTGACTCTTATCCATTGAGTGGAACAACACTGACTCTTCTTCCGGTAAAAAGCTGTCTGCAAGTTGGGAAGGCTATTCCGTGCTAAGCTACTTTATCTACAGTATTTGTGCAAATCTTGCTAATTTCCTGACCAGTAATTTGTTACTAAAATGATTAAAGACCATTAAATATTTTGCCTTGGTAGATTTTTTTTGCCCTGGAGTGTGAGTGTGTTTGTATGTGTCTACAGTATATATATATATATATATATACATACACGCACACATAAATATTTAAGTATTTTGCCAGCAGCACATTGAGACTGATTCGTTTACATCATTTGCCATGCTTCATGGGAGTCTGCGTTCTCCGCAAGCTGTTTTGACTCACAGCGACCGTCTGATTGGTGGAATTTTTTAACAGTAGTTTTTCACCACAAATTCAGTTGTTAAACACAATTATTAAAAAGTTGAAATAATGCGAGCTGATGGCTTTCACAAAATACCATCGATTATCAACCTTGCCATTTTTTATTTATTTATAAGTTATCTTTCAAGTAATCAATTTCTTTATAAAGAAATGTAAAATATGTTTTTTACTTCTGGAACATGACTGTTGCACTCTATTATAATAACTGTCCATCATTTTGGAATAATCAAAATGATTAAAAAACATAAATAGAATTTTGGGAAGTAGGAAGTGACCAGAAAATGTGAAATTATATTTACTAAACTTCATGAGGTGCATTCTGGGAATGAGTTCACAGTTCACATTCCTTCACTATCTGGTCCAACTCATCTATTAATAATGTATTCATCAATATATAATTTATACTTTTTTTGAATAATATTAATCATTTAATATATTAAAAAGAGAGTAATTTAGTTTCATAAACACAATTGTATCTATAAAACGTATTTAAGAACATTTAAGTTTGTTTGTTTGTTTGTAGTTTAACGCCATGCCAGCATGGTGAGAAAGAGATAAAAAAAAGAACGATTAAAATAGATAAATAGATTAAAAATTCTAAAACTAGATCTGGTCTTACATAATTAAAACATATTTTCATATTTAGAGTCAACTGAAAAATAAAGAATTCTAACAGAGTTCAATCAATCTATCACAATCCATCAAGATATCCTTCAGTGATAATGCATTCTGGAGCGAGAGGCATAAAGGAGGATCTTTAAGAACATTTAAGTAAAAACGGTTGACTAGTAGTGTATTTGCATACAAAACTATTCAATTTCATACTACCGTATATATATATATATATATATGCATTAATATAACTACATCAACCAACCGGGTCAATCTGCACAATGCTCTCTGTAGTGATGGGATCAGAACTGACCTGTCATGTGGGACGGGGATGATGGAGGACGCGTGCGTGTGTGGCGTTTCGGGAGACGGAAGGAGACGTCCTGGCCCTCTCACTGGGCTCAGAGCCTCAGGGTGAGTTTGGTCTTGTAGCCTGATGCCACTCAGGATCAGGTGATGAGCGGTACAGCCGTATTTAAGGACCCCACCTGAGCTCTGTTCGTCCTCTTCTCTGCCACATGCAAACTGAAGAAAGAAAAGAGGGATGTACTTATACTTCACCAGATAGCACATGGGTCCAAAGAGACTGAGACAGGAATTCAATTCGGTTTCAGTCACGTGGTATTATCATTTTTCCTTATGTTTATTGAGGATGGGTGTTTAGGATGTTAAAGACTTGAAGGGAAGATGGCTTGACTAGAATAGTTGAAAAAGAAAGTTGGAACGGGAAATGTTGAAGGGATTGTCCCTTTTTTCAAATGTCAAACGTTAATCATGATTTGCTATTGCTATAGTCAGTAACAGGTGGTAATAGAGACATTCTCTTTCCAGGAAAAATATCAATTACAAAATTTGGATGAGTCATCAATCATTTTGGTCCATTTTCCTGGATTTTTTTTTTACTTCCAACATGACTCAAAAGCATTTAAATTAATATGTTACTATTATTGAAATCTAAATAATCTAGCTCTGATCTAAAGTAATATGCTTAAAAAAACCTTAAATCAATACGTAAACTAAAATCAAGTTCATTGATAAACATACAGATCTTGAAACCTTTGGAATCACAAAATGATTTTGGATTATATATTTGTTCTAATTTAGTTCATTGCTTATTAATACTCCCAGTTTTGTTCATTAAAAAAAATATTGCCTTTGAACATTGTGTTGGACAACGAGAAGTCGAGTCAAAGATAGAGGTTGAGAACCACTAATCTATGCTAAAAGTTTATTTATCCTCAAAGCTGAAAAACATTGACCAAAAGCAACAAAACTTCAATACTGAATATTCTTTATCTAAAATCTAGGGCCAAGATTAAATCTGAATTTATAAAGCAATATAGTCAGTTGATATAGTTTGACAAAACACTGCAGTCGTGAATTTGTTGCATTACTATGCAGAGTTGCATTGCCTGCACAGCACAGCTCATATCGGTCATGTGCACGTTCATCCGAGCAGATACATTATGACGCGTCATCATAGAAGGGGGCGTGTCTCGAACTCCTACACTTCACTGAACAGAGCGAAATTAAACGCCGTTCTAAAGTGAACGCTCATACGTTCGAAGGAACTGAACGACGCATATCGTTATTTCATCCAATAATCCATAACAAGCAATGCATAAACTATGACTACTACAATAAAGTAACTTTCTTTTCCTAAAACACAACGTAAGTTGGATATAAAAACACTTCTTTTTTCGATCAGTAAATATCCTAGAAAGTCACCATGCGACGTTGAGAGGAAGAACCAAAACGTTCCTGTAAAAACAAACCCCTCCACCGGCTTCAGCTCGCGTTAGATACACTATGGGGGAGGGGTGAATCAGTTAAATGTACCAACCCAACCCCCTGTTTTTTTTTTTTTTTTTCGTTTAAACTTTGAACATGCAAGTTAAGTCGCCATCTTAAACCGTGCAAAACAGTTAACGCCTCGCGATATGAACGTCGACGACAGTATAACTGCAACGATCAAATTAAATTGCAGTTACTTCACAAGCATTTTTTCCATGCAAACTTGAGTTTACAGCGAAAAGCAGAGCTGCCATCGTACAACTCCATCATAATTGCCGACAGTCGCTTCGATTTGTTTATAAATGCAACAAACTGTCAAATAAGTGACCGTATGCAAAACTTGAGTAAGCATCACTTACTTTCTTATGAATGTAGTGCATCTCTCTCGTTGAGGTAAAGTAATGTCCATTTGGAGAGATTTCCTTGCCAAAATTCCTGAAAGCACTTTCATGCATCGCTTTCCCGGTGACAGGCTCGCGCGTGCTGTCGCCGGCTCGAGGCTGCTCGAGAAGCCGTTTGGAAGTCATTTTCAACCTGGATCAAATGTGACTTCACAAGATCACCCGCTTTCTGTAGACTTTAGTGCTGAGCGGGATAAGATGCATTTAACAGTATTGTGTGGACTACGACTCCCTGTCGAGAGTGTATTTCACTACGGACCCTAAAAGCAGCCGGTAAAAGGGGATAAAAATGATTGTTTTGCTTTTCTCTCTCGCCGAACCAGACGCCACGCCCACTCTATCCTGCGCGTGCAGCCAGGCGAGATTCGCTCGGCCACTCCCCTCATTGATTCTGATTGGCTCTCGACATACATAAACATTCTATTTAGGCACGCGGCCATCGCAGACCTGCAGCTGATTGGTCGTTCGGCAAACGTCGGAGTGAATATTTTCGAGGGTTTAGGGGGTGTGTCTCGACGGTTTGCCGGCCGGTGCAGGCAGCAGAGAGGAAGAGGAAAAAAGCCCCGGTAAAAATTGACGCACTTTTAAAACGAATTGTTTCTCAGTTTAAAATGTCTATTTGCGGCGATACAAAATGAAAATATTCACTCTACTAACGCAAAACAATACAAACATGAATGGGAAATACTTTTAAAGAGTATCCGCGCTAGCTTCTCTGCTAAAACAGACACAGACAGACACACACCTCAAACCAGCCTAAACTGGTTTGCTGGTTTTAGTTGGCCTGTCAGGCTGTGTTTAGAGGGGTTTTCGACTCTTTTCACCCGGTTCAGACTGGGAGATCAGGTAAACCAGCTGAGTAACAGCTTGTCCAGGCTGGGAGACCATCTTAAACCAGCTAAGACAATAAGCCAACCAGTCTAGCATTTTTTTTTTCAGCATTGTCTTCAAAACCACCACTTTATGTGCGCACTCAAAATGTTAATATGTCTTATGTGATGGTGCACATTTTGTGAACCTTTGTTACTTCTATAAATGTCTGTATTTGTGCAATATTTAACAAGCATTTAAAAAAAAAAAAACATTACTGGTGTGCACCTTGTGTCAAAAATGGCACTGACTTATTTTAAGATGTGTCATTGCAAGCTGCTTTCAGTTAAAGGGATAATTCATCCAAAAATGAAAATTACATGTCATAAATTACAATTTGTCATTGCTTACAACTTTTCTTGTGTGTCAAGCAGGTTCAGTTGAGCTTCTGTTTATGTTTGCTGATCAATGTTTAAATGTGAATAAAAGCCTAAATTAAATCTGTTCATCATATAAAGCGATCGAGTCTCTTCGGAAAATTTGGACTAAACCACTCAATTCATATGGATTAGTTTTACGATCTCTTTTTTTTTAAGTGTCAAAGTGGTAGTTGCGCAGCTGTCAATAGAGAGACAGAAATTACTCTGATTTCATCAAAAAGATCTTCATTTGAGTACCGAAGATGAACGAACGTCTTACGGGTTTGAAACGACTTGAGGATGAGTAATTAATGACACAATTTTTATTTTAGGGTGAACTATCACTTTAAACCAGCTCAAACATGTATTTTTAGTCTGGGACTAGCCTTAAAACTTGTGTGTGAAACCCGGGGAATATGTTCTCCCACCTTATAAACCCATCAACAAAAGCCTTTTCAAAAGCTCATTCTCCAAAGATACACGCATGCTATATTCCAGTAGAATAGTCGGCACACAACCAGTCATAAGGTGCAACTTTATTAAAAAAGTAAAAACAAATATTTATATGAATAATTTTTTTTTTATAGAAAACATTACAATCTTTTGCACAGAATATTACTAAACAGATATTTTTTTTTATACACCATACTCTGTTACACTTTGGGTGGACCACACATCAACTCAGTTAAGCCAAGGACATATGCTGGGGAAGCAGTGTTACTACGTACACACTTCACAACATACAACCTAATCGGCAGAAGTAGAAACCTTTCATTGCTTTTTAAAACATCAATACCAGAGCTTTTCTTTTCATAATATAGTTATGTTTGCATTGCTGTATGCTCTATATACATGCGATTTGGTCTATTTCAGAATGGTAGAATGTCCATTTTTGTCGGGTGAACGAGAAGCATCACGTCAACGTATGTCATCTGTTTAACGCAAGCAGATGGATTTTTAATAGATATTTTATTTACACAATTCCCAATAAATATCATACTTCAGGCCTGTCATTTCTCTGCCCCTTTAAAGAACAAACGTGATTGAAAAAACAGTAAACCCTTGTGCAATCTGTACAAATCACACCCTTGTTTTCGACAAAAACAATGGACGATCTGGACGATCGCTTCTCGCAGACTCTCTCAGAACATCAACATCAAAAGCACCGATCCGCCCCACTGTACAAAGCCAGCCCTGTGCTAGAAGGACAGATTCAGAAGTGGGAGGAACCGCCAAGCCAAAGCTAAAGTGGAGCACACTTCCTCCCTCAAAATGGTAAGTCTCAAGGACACATGCTAATAACAGCAGGGAGGGCCTACAGTGTCTGTGAGACCAGATCCCCACTGTTTTGGACGAGTCCTGGACCAGATATGTGCTTTGTGCTCCCTGAGACGATCCATCACCTCTCAGCAGCCTGTTGCGTTCTCCTCTTCCCGTTTGGTGACCGGTATTCCGTTTTGTGTGTGTGTTTTTTTTGGCACTGTCTTATAGTGTGAGGCACGGGTATGAATCATACATTATATTTGATGCACCAGAGAGGATAAAGAAAAAAAACGAGAGCTTTTGTTTTCAGAAGCATGCATTGCAAGCAAGGAAATAGTTGAAGCCTACTTGAACAGAACAGTGGAACACGTGAATGGCAGTGATAGTAGCTTTTTTGAACATGTTGCTACAAGTGGAGTTAACCAATACAATTTTTTATAAGAAAATAGAGTGCCATAAAAATCTTTCATCTGAGTATATATTAAAACGGACATGACAAACCCAACGTTTCTCACCAGAGGTTGCGTGTGACATGAATGAGGACAGCATCTTGGTTATTTATCCTTAATGAACTCTTATCTATCCATCCCTGAGCTGATAATTTGGCCTTCTCGAATCCCAAAATCCCTTTCCTCTGGGCCTTTCCTGTAGCCCTCCAACAGACTGATCTGTATATGCAGTGTAGTAAAATCACCAACCATGCATTCGAGTTGTTTTATTTCAAGCCGATGGGCCTTGGAGGTCTTCGGGGATCATCTCAAAATGGTTTCCCTTTGCAGAGGTTGCTCCATTGTGCTATTATTTTCCCCGATCCTAATCCAAGCTCCCATAATGCATGTGGGAAAGGCATTGTTTACAATAGGATCAAGTCGCACAGACAGCCCAGAATATGAGACGTCCTTCCAAAAGACATTTACTAGCAACCATAAGCCTTGTGCTGTGTTTTCCTTGGACACTGTCTCCATGAAATGCTGCTGGCGGATAAGCCAGTCGGAGGCCCAGTGAGCCGGGGAGCAGTGCTGGCTCACACTGACCTGAGAGCGGTGGATGGAGAGCGGCCCCGGCCAAACTAGAAGCCTTTATTGCCCTCTGTACTCTCACACCGCAATGTTCCAGCACACTGACGCTACAAGCCTCATAAACTCCGATGTTAACAATGGCCATTGAAAATGACAAGTTAACTAGCTAGGCTGAGGCATCCCGAGAAAATCTTGTTTTGCTTCTTTTTTTTTTCTACTTTCCATTCTGTTAATATTGCAAAAAGAAAAGAAAAAAATCAAATCTTGTGAGAAACGAGTGGCATATCACTAAAACTACCTGACATCCAAATATTGAGCAGAAGTGGCATGCTATAGACAAAATAACAAAAAAACTAAAGAAATTGAAGAGCTAATGCACTTGCACAGTCATAACGTGAACTTTAAGAAGGCCCACACGGAATCTGCACTCGCAAAACTCCCGGAAAGCTCTGCAAAAGTGTTTGTATATCAAGTATTTTGGAGTAAAAAAAAAAAATACCATTAAAAAGTTTGGGGTCAGTAAAATTTATACAGTAAATTATAGTAAAGACATTTATAATGTTACTAAATATCTCTATTTTAAATAAATGCTGTTCTTTTAAATTTTCTATTAATCAAAGAACACTTTAAAAAAACTTATTTCCACAAAAATAAATGGCTGCTGAAAATTCGGCACAGTCATCACAGAAAACAATAAAATATATTAAATTAGATTTTTTTTTTAATTGTTATAATACTTTACAGTTACTGTTTTTACTGTAATTTTCATCAAATAATGCTTGCTGAGAATAAGAGACTTCTTTGAAAACCATTAAAAAAACATACAGAACCCAAACTTCTGAACGCTGGTGTATGTAAAAAAAAAAAAAGAATATATGTATTTTATTGTAAAGTAATAATAGTTGTATGTAATGCATTCAGTTAATCATGTAGCTTTGTTAAGCTCATTTTAAACACAATTGTGCAGATTCTTCTCCAAGATGCAAACTATCTGCAGATTCCGCCTGAGCCTGACTGTAAGTTACGTGCGTATTGAAAACTGACCACACATACTGTATGTACACCACCTAAACTGTCACTTCGCATTCATAATGTTTAAGGTGGGGAAAAAAGAGAAGTTACCTCGGTATTCTGTTTAAACTAACACTGTGGTGGTGGCCGGCAGTCTCAAGCTGAGAGAACCAGTCAGGTGTGTTTTCAGAGCGAAGGGGGGTTAAGCTGACGTCTCATGTGATCCCTGTGTTAATCTGCAGGTAGAGCTCACACGGCAGTGCGACAGTGTGTGCATCCTGATTTGATTTGATCACATACTGTGCTACAGTAAGTCATACAGTCATATTGATTTTAACCCTGCAGTAAACTACCATTACACTGCAAAAAAAAAAATTGTTACTCATCATTTTTTTTACTTGTTTTTCAGTACAAAACAATATAATTTTTTCTTGAGAAGCAAAATTACTTAAGATATTATGGGCCAGATTTACTAAACATTGGTGTTTCCCGAAAGCATCGCTAGGCAACTATGGTCACACGCTCTGCCGTTATCAGCTTTGTTCAACAAGTCGTTTTTTAGCTCAATGTGTTTCCCGAAACAATAGTTCCAACGAACATTCGTAATAAGCATTGCAAAGTTGTGTAGTTGGAACGACAGCTCTCGTCAACAATGGAACAAGAAAACGTTTCTTGTTAGCATGGCATGTGCACTTAATAAATCATCTTATGCAAAATAAGTGAGCTGACATTCAGTACAATCTATATCTTTTCTTTAGAATATATACAAATGTCATTTACGTCTTTTAGTTTGTCATAAACCAAAATAACTTGGAAAAATTTGAATTAGTCCTCAAATGCCATGTCCGTAATTTATAGCAAAAAATATTAGCATTAATTCGATCTCAAACGGATTCATTAAAAGAAGTTATTACTCCACCACCTGCGTGACATCATTAAAGCTACACTGTGTAATTTTTAAGTTAATTCTTAGCAAAAAAACACTTTGTTCTTTCAAAATTATATGTGCTCATTAATGTATAATTACTTCTACCAACTAATCAAGTATTCTCGTAAGCGTCGAATCTGCCATTTATAATACATACGGGTGAGTCGCTCGAATGGCGGAAGCCATGTTGCGCCTCCATCTTGAAAATACAGTAGCCAAAGAGGGACATACCTGGAAATTCAAGCTTTGCCTTTCGCGCTTTTATACTCAGTGTCACCGTGACGAATGCGAGGAGGAGATTACTCGTGACTGCCGGAAGATTTGAAATAATACGGCCACCGTAGGAGTTAAAACGCCCTCGGAATGGGAGGGGCTAGAAAGTAATATTCAGTTGGTAGTCATACACAATATTACCGCTAAATGGGAGAAAATCCTACACAGTGTAGCTTTAACCAACGTGGTTACCATAGTAGGCTACATTGCAACAATACGGTTTAAAAAATTGGGGCAAATTTGCAACAATACGGTTTCGGGAAACAGTCGTGACTAGCTAGTTGATTTCTTCAACGTTGCAATGTACTATGGTAGTTAAGCGAGTTATGACGTTGAATGGGAAACAAACCCCAGCGCAATTTAGATCAGAATACCATAAAAGCGCAGATGGGAGTGGAAATTTCTGCAGATGATCTACTGACAATGTGCAAACTAAAGAACACAGACGAAGCAGCTCATTTCCATTATGACCAGCGCAATCTACCCGTTACATCCACTAGCTGGAGTGCTCTTGATTACCACCAGAGGACATTCACGAGTCCTTTGCCATTCCATCATGAACTACATTTCCCATAAACCTTTGCCCGGACTCATTATGTTCTGATTACTGCCACCTGTTTCCCATTACCCTTGTTAACTCTGCCTATACTGTATAAGCCCTGTTTATTCAGTCACTCGTTGCGAAGTCTAATATGTGTCACACTGCTTTTTTTTTGCGCCGTTTTATGGTTTTGATTCTTGTATTTTCCTGTTTGCCTGTGTTCCTGTGCCTTAGAGGAGAAAATATGTTCCCCCTTTTACCACGCCCCCTCCTACAGCAACTATCGCAAAATGGACGTTAATAAATGGCGCAAACACCAGAGAGTAGCGCAATTCTGAGTAAATCACAATACATTGTTCATTCAAAAACTCTCCTCCTGTATATTTTGCATCTGAAAGAAAAAAAAAAGAAAAAAAAGGTTAGCTGCAAAAATAACTTTCCACGCTTTTTCATAGCTAATTTCTTTAATAAATCCTGACAAAAGAGGGTTTAGGCTGGCGCTGTTAAAAAATTCACTAAACTAAGTGAGATTATACTAGAAAAGAGATCTGCCAATGGGGGAAAGAGAGTAAACGAGTTTATTTAAGAGAAATAAACTTAATTCAAATGAAAAACTAGTTTTATTTTTCTTACCGCATTGGCAGACATTTGTTGTTTCAAGCATAAAGTCACTTAATTTTGACGTTTTTCTTTTCAGAAAACAAGACTTTATATCTAGTGTCATTTTGCTTCTCAAATAAACGTTTCATGATTTAAGAACGTTTAGGTATTTTCCTGAAAAACAAGGGAGAATTTTTTTTTTGCAGTGTAGCGACTGCTGTAGCATGGCGAAAAAAAAACGGTTTAGATCCCTGGATTTGGTGAGCATGCTAAAAACCACCCGTCTGTAGGCCTGGTTCAGCCAATTCAGTGTTGTTTTTGTCTGCGTGAGTGTTCCTCTCCAATAAATATACATTGGTCATCTGGTTATGTACTGTAGGTTTGCATGTGTTTGGCAGCTGTAAGCTGTGTGTATCTTTTCATTTGTCAGAACAAGAGGGCTGCAGTTTGTTCTTCCCCCCTCTGTAGGTGTTTCATTTGACGGTTTAAGTCAGGCTGTTTTTTATAGCCCCGTAACGTACATTTCCATGCCGTCGTTAAAGGTAAAGATAGTGGTGGTGCTCGCTGCGTTTGCTCCCTGCTTCGCGTCGCCGATTGTCTCGTAAAAGTTCTCGCAGGTCATGGCTCTGCCCGGACCCTGGGCGGGCTTCTTTTTGGGCTTCAGCGTGTTGCTGGCCAGCTTCTCCCTTTTCCGGTGGGAATCGATGGTGGCGTAAGCCGGGTCCGACTCCAGCGCCGGTCCCCGGGGCCACGTCTTCTCGCCCACAGGTTCGTAGCAGGGCTCCTCCTGGGGGCCGGTACTCCCCCACGCCTCTTCCCCTGTGGCTCCGGCAGCGGGCCAGCCCGCGGCACCCCTGTCCTCTTCCTGGGGCGCAGCAGAGGCCATCGGCCTGCTCTCCTCCTGGCTCTGACCCTGCTGGTGTCTCCTCTTCAGGGTCTTACAAACGGTAGAGTACATGTCAGAGATCTGAGGACAGAGAGAGAGAGAGAACCGCAGAATGAGAAACACTCAAGAGTGTGCAAAAGATCAGCTGTGCCAAAGTGGATTTCGTAACAACAACAGTCCTGTGGAGCAGATTCTCAAGTTACAGTTAGAGTGCTGAAGGACTTACCAAAAAACATGAAGCACGCCGATTTCAGAGCGCAGAACAAATTTGCAAGTGATTACTTCAGTGTTCTAAGTGGTTTCTATAAGAAGATGTTTGTTCCTCTTCAGCAGTTTAACTCTATGGGATTTTTATCTGTTTTTTCGGGTAAAAGTTTAACAATTAGGCTATGCTCACACAAGCCTTAGTGCTCAATTCCGATGTATTGCTCAGATCCTCAGATTTTTCATATTGCTGTTCACATTGTTGTTTTAAATGTGGCCAATATCAGATTCCAGTGTGACCAGATCATAGACAGTAAAAAAAAAAATGGACGTAGTGTCTGTGACGTCACCTGTAGGTTTCTGAAGAGCATTTTTGAAGCCCAAAGTGGACAGATCTGAGTCACATGTGAGCAAAATAAAATCGGATTTGGGCCTCAGAATATTACCAGCACGTGCACCTCTCTTTACCAGGTCCACGATTTGAGGTCTCATTCATTCATGAGCGTAGTACAAATCCTGCAGGACAAGTCCCACGTCAAAGTTTAACTCTCAGATTTAGGGGTTTGTTCAAAGTCTGATCAATAGTAACAGTGACGATTGCTTAGCAAAGTAAAAGACAACAGGACAGATAAGAGTGAACACAACCTCTAATATGCCTGAAGATGTAGTATATGTACATAAACGCCCACAGCGGTGTTTGACGGAGGCATGCGTGGTAACAGGACTCTGCTTGCACACAGCAGAAACATGACCCACTTTGGCCCGTGATCGACAGAGCCAGTGTAAACGCTCTTATCTGGCCGGAGAGAGCAGAAGTGTTACCTAACCTCCAGATAAGCCTGTTAAACTTTCACCACAGCAGCCCACCGAAACGGCATTAACACCGCCAACCAGACAGGAGGTACGGCTGGGAAGATATCCGTGTGTGTGTGTGTGTGTGTGTGTGCGCATTCTTGTAACCTCACATGCCCTCTCTGCTAGATGGCATTTAGCACTCAGCTCAGTGGCATGTATAAAATCCCAGTCAAGAACTCAGCTCACATATTGACCTTTATGGCATTGGTGTGTAAAGGCTGAGGAGATGTTATGGCATGGATAGAGCTGTGCAGGCAAAGTGTGTTCGTCATGTTAACACCTCTAACAACACTGCAACCTGCGCTGTATAATCTGCAGGCCGTGGCATGAGGCATTGCATGCGTCTGAACGCAGGCATGACCGAACCAGCCGATTTCAAGAAAACCGCTGAGTTCGATGTTGTTCGAGACTCCCAGATGCGAGTGTGTGTGCGCCACGCTGATCTCTTCTCCTCCGTGTCGAGCATTGTTTACCGTGCTGCGCAGCGCTTTGCAGAGCGAGAGGAAATCACAATGACGGGGGTTTCAAAACTCTCCGCAGCTGTTGAGAAAGCCTTGAGAGGTTTTTTCTCCTTCCTCTTGCTCCCTCACTCTCTTTCTTCCCCCTTCATATTGCTTCATTCCCTTGCATATTTAATATAATAATTATACATGCAGTTTTTGCAACCCGCTGAGAAACTGGTTTGCCTGTGTTACTTTTATTATTTCCCTTGGTTGTTAATTCGTTTTACGCACCTATTTCTGTTTAGTTGATTACTCTCCCTTGTATTTAAGCCCTCGGTTTCCTTTGTTTCATTGTCCAGCGTGGTTATTCCCTGAAGTCTCTAATGTTCACCAAGGCTGCATTTATTTTAATCAAAAATACAGTAAAAGAGAGTAATATTGTGAAATAGTTTTCTATTTGAATATATTTTAAAACGTATTTTATTCCAAAGCTAAATTTTCTGCATAATTACTCCAGTCTTCAGTGTCACATGAATCTTTGATAAATATAAAGTTGAAAAGAAAAGCATTTATTTGAAACAGAAATCTTTTGTAACATAGTTTTTTTTTTTAAGGAAAAAGAGAGTAATCTTTTAAACAGTATTGTACAGCATGTAATTTTTTATCTAAAATCATGATGTTCAGAAAGGTTCACAGGTGTTATTTGTTCAGTGTAATGTGTTAGGTGAAGTGGGCTGTGTCCCGCCCACACACACTCACACACACACACACACACACACCGCGTGACATGAATCTGGGCGTGTCTGGACAAGAGAAGGAATGAGCAGACAAGAGCGTGGAGAAGTGTATTCAGCTCAACGGTTACAACAGTCAACACTTCTATCTGAGCCAAAGGAGTTCGCTGTACTGTTACACTACTAATGAACAAAACACGAATAGAATGACATTTAATAGTTCATTTAATGCCAATGCCACCCGAGCCACACAATCTAAAAGTTATAAGAACATATGTTAAACGTTTCACTAAATTGTTGAGGTATGAACTCTTGAAATAATCATTTAGAGACTTATATCTTAAATTAAGATCATTTTCCTTAACCTACTAACAATTTTTCTTGTATCCAGCAAAAATATAACTACATTTAAATAACTTTATACTTAAAATAGCAACAAAACAAAAAAAGCTTTGAGATACTATTGTTCAAAAGTTTGGGGTTGGTCATATTTTTTTTAAATAAGTCTCTTCTGCTCACCAAGTATTTGTTTGATAAAAAAAATACAGTAAAAACACTAATATTCTGAAATATTATTATAATTCAAAAGAACTGTTTTCTATTTGAATATCTATTAAATGTAATTTTTTTCCTGTGATCAAAGCAGAATTTTCAGCATCATTACTTTACATTACATTACATTAGTCTTCAGAAATCACTCTGATACGATGATTTGATGCTCAAGAAACAGTTCTAATTATTATCAATGTTAAAAACAGTTTCATATTTTTGTGGAAACTGGGACATTTATTCAGGCTTCTTTGATGAATAGATTTTTTTAAAAACATTTATTTGAAATCTTTTGTAACATTATAAAGGTTTTTGAATAAAATAATTCCCAGACAGCAACATAGTGTCAATCCCGGTCACATCTGGTACATGTTCCTGTCTGGGTTCATAATTTTTGAATAAAAGTAAATTTCTTAAAAAAAAGAATCATACTAAGACCAAACTTTTCAAAAGTAATCTATATTTTACAAAAAGTCTAATTCATCAGTCTAAAACTATTATCTTACACAGTTTAGCTTTTCAAGTAAATCTTGTTGATATTTATAGGAGGTTTCGATATTTCCGCTGGAAAACAAGACAAAACTGATGATTTTTCCCAATGATAATGGTCCTTGTAAGCTCCTAATAGGATCTCGTATTCTTCAGAATACATTTGCTGTGAACACTGAATCCAGCTTGTAAGTTTTGATTGGCCACAGGAAACCGATTAAACACAGGCTGACCCAGAGTGCTCATGTTCCTTCCCTCACACCAACCCTGAACTGACAGTCCTCAACAAGCGCAGTCTACCGACCTTTGACCTGACAGTTAGTCATGCCATTCCTAGCCAGCGATAGAGAGAGAGAGAGAGAGAGAGAGAGAGAGAGAGAGAGAGAGGAGAGAGAGAGAGAGATGTAAGGCTCAAACTTTCTCTCTCTCTCTCTAGCCACAATTTATCAGACTGCAGCCATCATTCCACTCACTTCCTGTGCCAGAAAACACTCTTTATTGACGGACAAAGGTCAGACCAAAGAGGTCCGAAATATATGCGAATGATTCCTGGGTTTTAGGGGTCAAATGTCAAAAGTCTGCAACCCGATCCCTTCCTGCAAACCCTAGACTCAAATGTCCCGACCCCGTCTGCAGTGCTGGGACGGCGAGGGAGACGTTACCTCCACGGCGGTGGGATGGCCGTGTCCGTTCTCCAGCTGAGGAACCCCTGGCACGATGATCTCATCCTCTTCTGGTGGTTTCCAAATGTACTGCTCCCCGTTGCCCATGAAGACCGCCTCCTGTTGGACACACGAGGAACACACAGGCTGGTCAGATCCCCTGGAGGGGGCTTATGATGATAACACACTGCATTTTGTCATCTGAACGGTGGCCAGTCCATTCTTCCGTTTGTGTCCCACAGAAGGAAGAAAGAAAGTTCATTGTGGTCTGAAATGCCTGAACTGTTCCTTAAATTTCGTACTTATTGGTGTTTGTTTCTACAATAATGGAAGTGTCCTGTGAGTTAATGATTACAGGGGCAGATATGCACGAGAGTCGATGATTAACGAGGGAAAGAAACACACCTCCTGTATGAATGATTAATACCAGCGGCAGATGAATGGCTACAGTGTTTGCTGCTATTTATTTCCCTGGCTGAAGCCACTACCTGCTCTCTGTGGTTCCTCCCTGATGCCTTTAACAAAAAAAACACATGGCGGGACGGGCAGCCAGCCAACACATCTTACATAATCGTCATCAGGCCCACTGCACTGGAGTGACACATGCGCTGCACAACTGCACTGCACGGCCGCTTTTACATCTGCAATAACATTTACTCTAGATGCAGACTCGGAAATAATGCAGGTCAAACAAACAAACAAACTTTGCTTGAACATTAAGTAAGCTTACTGTATGTCAGATTTAGAAAGACAGGTATGCACCAAATACTGTACAATACCATGCCTGTGTAAACAAGCCGTCAATCAAAAAACTTTAATCTTCACATGTGGCAAAAGAATGGCACACACACACACACACACACACACACACACACACACAAACACACACACACACACACACACATAAAGACAAGTAGAGCGGTGCTGATTTAACAGGAAGATAGGATCACTATCCGATCATTGTCGGAGTGTTTTCCATTTTAAAGGATCATCTTTACACATGCTGTTCTGCTCTCTGCAAATCGTATCTGTCCTTGAAAGCCACACACCATATAAACAGGTATCAGCTGACAGACCAACATCAATATGGGTGAAACGCAAACAGAAGCATTAGCTAAAACAACTGACATCGCATCCCTATATATTTTTTTATCTTTAAAGTCTCTTTCAATTTTATGTCAACTTGCTTTATGCTTTTAAATGAGGTAGATTATGGGCAACATTTTAAACACTTGCTAATGTTCATTTCTTGAACCTGTTTTAATCTAAAAGATTTAACATCTAAAATTCTGAAAAATGTACCCTATAAAAGTCATCATTCATTCAAATCAATCATGAAGATTTTAGCTAATGCTTCAGTTTGGTGAATGTAAGATATTTTTTTATGAAACAGCAGTATCTAGTGGTCAAAACATATAACTGCACTACTCTGCATTCAAGTGCTTGCCACTTACATCTGTGCAAATGGCAGACAATTATAACAAAAGCCTCTTTTTTCATGTCTATTGCCTGGAAATAGAATGCATGGCCTTGGCGTTGCTTAAATGCGCTACTAGGTGAGCTACAGGAACATCAACATTAGAAAGACTTACATTTATCAAGAAAATGAGCGTAGGCTACCTTAAAGATGCTAGGGTGTTCTGAGTTGTTAGCATGGCATTGCTGTGCAATTGCAAAGTTGTTCTGGGGTGTTTCCTAGGGTATTACCATGCCACACAGTTGCTAAGTTGTTTTGGGTGGTTGATAGGTTGTTGCTAACTTAAGCAGCTGTTAAGTTGTTGCAATGTTTTAATGCACTACTATGTGGTTGCTAAGGCGTTGCCATGCAGTTGCTAAGTTGTTCTGGAAAGTTTCAAATGCCTTATTTTGTGGTAGTTGGGATTGTTTTAGGAGGTTGCTACGGTGTTGCTAGGTAGCTGCTAAGTTGTTCTAAGGTTTTTAGTCTGCTACCATGTGGTTGCTGGGTTGTTCTGGGGTGTGTTTCCCAATAGTCACAAGTTCTGTGGTTATAAATAGAGTTCAATGGAACTTGCGACCATAATTGGTTAACGATGCTTTTGGGAAACACAGCCCAGGATTGTTTCTAGGGCATTGCTAAGCAGTTACTAAGTTGTTCTGAGGTTATAGTAAGTTATTGGGTTGCAGGAGTTTTCTGGGTGGTTGCTAGGGTGTTGCTATAAGGTTGCTAAGTTGTTCTGAGAGGGTTTTTGGTGCATTACTATGGTTGCTGAGTTTATCTAGTTGCTTGCTAGGGTGTTCTTGCCTTTTAGGGGGACTAAATATAGCTCCTACTTCAGAGTAGGGTCTAAACCAGCACAATAGGAGCTACCAGTGACACAAGTGTACGCTGATTGGCCGAACGCTTGTGAAACACTGACAGCTGCCATTTTTTAAAAGCTGTGTAAACACAGTTTATAGCCTATATATTTACTCCACAAACATGTAAAACTGAGATAGATGGCCCGACGCCAAAGTCTAGCCACTTCTCAACCTTTACGCTAAGCAGGAAATCCAACGTGACTTTGAAAGGACCAAGAAAAACATGATTTATATATTTCTGCTCAGCTAGCGACATTGGGCATCAATTACACGGCAAATGCTATACTTTTTCATATACTGTTAACTTTCTTTGTTTAACCGTTCTATCCAATGATGGAGATGGAGAAAGGGAGCGCTGTGTGCTCAGGCTCTGGCTAAGTCATTCTCAGCGCCGTCAAAAAAAAAAATCCCGCACAGGACGTAAGTGACGGATTACGTCACTTCAAAGTTCTAACTGGCAGTGCGAATGCAACCAGGAAAATGATCGTAGGGGAATATTTAGTCCTCGGGGGACACCCCTGGTGGCTAGTACCTATAACTGAGTTCCTATAGGCTAACCACCCGGTGTGAAAGCCCCTCCATACATGGACCAATCCCTCCTTCAAGGTTTCTGTGGGATTTTGCTGTCCATTTTGGGGTTATGAACGTATGTTTTTGACTATAACTGTTTTGGATGTGTGGCTGATCTGTGTCATCACCTTTGGGAAATTGGGAAGGTGAAATGGTTCCACTGTTTTCCTAGGCAAGGTGCTGCTGGAGGACTCGCTGCTGGACACGCTCTGGTGCTCCCTTTCTCCATCCTCCACCACCTCCTCCCTCCTGCCACGCTCCAGCTTCTTCACCTTCCGTATAGAGGCGTATTCTGCCGTCACCGCCTCTTGACTCACGCCTCCTCTGCTTCCACCTTGGCCATTCCCACTGGACGTCGGGCTGTGGGCTCGGCGCTGAGTGGGCGTGTTGGTTGACGGCGGGGCAAGGGCAGCAGGCGGAGCAGCTTTATCAGCCCCTTTGATCCCAACGCTCTCATACAGGCCGTCATCTGGTGGGTGGGACGTGGGAGAGGCGTGGCGGGAAACTTCGGAGTAGGTGTGCTCACGTTCCTCGCTGTCAGGTTTGTTGGGAACACGAGGCAGTTGGCGGGCCGGGCTGGGTCGGAGGTCAGAATTGGAGCGGCGGGTATGCAGGAGGAGGAGGTCCATGCTGGCCGGCCGGCTCTTAGGGGCGCCTGCCAATCCAAATAACACGGATTAAGACAAGAGAGATGGGAAAGATTAAACAGAGGATTAAGATTAAAGACAGTCTGGAGTATTGATATCAGATAAAATAATGAATACGCACATATTACAAAGGGTCATTAAAAATGTCACATTTGACATTACTCCAGGGAAACACAAGAGGGCAGAGCATTACTATTTGATTATCTCATATTTTTCAACACACTCAAAAATTGACATATCTTTAAACCTGCATACATACATACAGTACAATGAGTTAAAAGCCAACATGAAACTTCACTGGCAACTCAGTTTAAAATAAAAATGTGATTTTTTGTCTTCTAAAGTATGAATCGCATGATTTTACCAAAGCTGAAAAAAGGTCAAATGAAACATTTCCCTTTTCTTGTATTTTCAGTTAGCTTTCAGTTAGCAAGCTAACAGTTTAGCATACTAGCATTGCATACCACTGGTGATCTTGCATGACATTGGCGTTGAAACTTGTCATCTTGGTGACATCATCAGAAAAAGGAAAGTCATTTCACAGTTGAAGCAATTTCTAGCATGAAAATTTTGGTTTAGCATGGTAATGGATATGACAATGTATGTGGTCTTGGCGCAGATCTACTACGCTGTTGCAGCTGCTGCAGAGCAAGTGCAGAGACGTGCTACTGCCAATACATACACAGACACTACTTGTTAGCATGTAAGATATTCTGCTACTGTACAAATAGCATATATGATTTAACTGTAGCCGATCTACAAGTGGAGCTGGGGGAGAAGGAGGGTTTTAGAAAAACGTTGAAAGTGTGCTGCAAACTGTTACAGCGAACGAACACTGACCAACTTTGTAAATGCTGAGCTGCAAGCTCATTGGCTGCAAATGCAACAGGAACCAATCAGCGTGTGCGTTGTAGTTAAGGACCCATCAGCCTGCGCCATCTAGAGTTTCATGACAGAACTTGATATATATATATATTTTTGGGGGGGTTAAGTTGGAATAATGTGGACCGATATATCCAGCATATTGCCACCAGGAGCACGCATTACGAAAGTAAATAGGGTCAGTCTTGATTTCATGTTGAACTTAACAGAATTAGGACTTTGTTATTCTTCCTATTTTGTGTATTTGTGTACACTAAAAATGGAGCTGAGTATCCATTTGTCTGGATGTAAAAGGTCAAAAGCTGATGTATATAAAGCTTTGAGACGTGTGTGTTCTCTGTCTATAGCCTGACAACTGTCTTTCTCAGCCTCGCAGATCACACGTTTGTGGCAGTGGGACGTGGAAACATGAACTAGTAAACATCTTACCATGACAAGCCTCTGGAGACGTCAGCCTTCGCACGCACGTGCGTCGGCCAGTTCATATATGCGTGCGTGTGTGGTAAATGAGTCTGTGTGTACATGTGTCATAAAGAGCAGTTCATTCTCTCTCTGTCTCTCTCACCGTTGGCGTTGCAGGGCAGCCTGTGCATGTCATGCAGGCGGGTGTCAGATTTACTCATTGAGTTCAGCTTGGACTGGCGCAGCGCAGCCTGTGATACAAAACATTATCATGTATACGTATGTACATCCATGTCTATAATTACACTGTGAATATGTGTGTGTGTGTTCATTTATACTTATTTGCACTCACTGTTTCCAATTTCTGACCCCCTCCGTTGGCTTGGCCATGTTTGCTCTTGCTTTTTCTGCAGACAAAATGAGACACACTCTTTGTGAGGACAACATAAGATACGACATACATGCAAATAAGGTTTTTAATGATTGGAACATTCTATGAGTATAACGCAATACTAGCTCTGTTCCCAAATCGAGTGAGATGCCAACCTAGTTAGTATTTTAAGGACACAAGCTTTGCGGCGCCAGGCACGACACAAGTGTTTTTGCTAGTTTCAGCCTGACGCAGTTATCATTTTTACGTCCTGCGCCACGTTGTTTAAATAGCAAATACATTTGTGCCAATTTGTGCGGCCATGGGCGTGCTGTCTGAAAACGAGGTGTGTTCAGGCGCATTGTTGGCGCGTTGTTATTTTGAGGCAACAGAAATAGGCCGCGCAATATTTTTTTTGTTATTTAAGGAGCGCGTTAGTAATATATATAGGCGGGTGCTCAACGCCCACTTTGTCCCATAGATGGTCTGCTTGCTTGCTGTAACCTCGCTTTAACAGAGCAGATCCAATTCCTCGCTAGAGAAGCGGTCAGTCAAACACATTGCATGCTAATTTTGCCATGGCGCGAGCGCAACTGGCTTTTGAAGGGAATGAGAGATGAGACTCTGATTTATTGCTCGTTACGCCCAAAACAACCCTTTTAGACAATGCGCCGACCATTTTTCCCATCGTTAAACTAGCAAAAGTGGATTCGGACACGACCTAAGTGCACTTGCGCCGTGCGCTTTAGACCATCCATTAGATAGTTCAAATAGGGCCCATCATGTTGCCTTCTAAGATACCTCATTTTGTAACACATCCAAGATGGAGGGCAAATCAAGAGCAAAAATTGTTACAAATATATTTAATTCACCCATGGAAAGTATAAATGAATTTAACCCAATATCTCTGTGTGCCTTTTAATGTTTTTGCTGTGTGACATGAAATTGTAGAGCACAACAGTTATCATCAACTTTTTCCAGGCTTAGTTCCAGTGTTTTTTCCCTTAATTTCCCTTTAACTTTAATAGTAAAAATAAATAGAAAATAATGACATAATCAGAAATAACGTTTTTAATAACTTAATGGGAACGTTAGCAAAACATTCTTAAAACATATTTTTGTTAGCTAGGCAGGCGTTGTTGGTCTGGAAAGCGATGTGCATGGTGTTTGTTTGCATTGGCCGGCGTCTGTCGTCAAGTCAAGTGTGCATTGTCCTCTAGAAAGCTGCTTCTTTAGTAGACTATAGAGATGCAGCTCGCTGGCTTTTGTAACAGAGCTATTGTGCACTCTTGAATATGCCTGGAAGTAAAATTCCACTACAGCGAGTGTTTGTAATGGCTCTCTGTGGGGCTGGCAGGGCTGGGATGATGTAATCATGAGGGACTAGATGTGATGCAGGTGTGGTGGAGGAAGAGAGAGCGAGAGGATGGATAGGTAACCCTGACGATCCCCCCTCCCTTGCTTTTCTTCTCCTCTCGTTCCCTACACACACCAGGTGTGACATCAATTATAGCTTCTCTCACTCCACCAATCCAACAGCCTGCGAAATACACACTTTTTTTTCCACACACCTTCTTTGGTTCTCACTCTCACCCCATTTTTAACATCCACTGCTACGTACATCTCTCACACTTACGCATATCTGTGAAACTGAGGATTTTCTCTCCTCTCTCTGGTTTACACCCTTAAACTATGGGAAGGAAGAAGGCGTTCATGGATGAATAGATAAGACATTAAAAAAAGTAAAATAGCGTAATGCATATGCCTCATATAACTAAGAAGTCACAGCCGTAATGACGGTGTTTGCTGTTTGTTTGTAGTTGTGAGGGCTGTGTCGCTCCAGTCCCCTGTGAAGGTCAGAACTCAGGAGGCCGGAGGGACACGTTTGCACCTCGGTTTTAGTGACCCTGTGTGTCTACACACACACACGACTTGCAGAATGTACATACTGCAAAGCCTCACGCAGCAAAATAACAGCTGCACTCTGCGTGCAATCATGAAAACAGCATTAGCATGAGGAATATTCCAGGTTCGGTACAAGTTAAGCTCAATTTTAAGGCACAATGTTGATTTTCACAAAATTAATTTTGACTCAACACAAAAAAAGCGAAAAAGAAAAAAAATCGAAGCACCTACAATCAGTGTTGGGGAGAGTTCCTTGTAAAAGTAATGTGTTACAATATTGTGTTACTCCCTAAAGTAACTAATTGTCTGGTTCAGTCAAGTCTTCAGAAGAAATGTTGTTTTAGTATTTTTTATATATGCTATTATAGTATTTATTAATATATTAACCCTAACCTAACCTACCTAACCTAACCTAACCTAACCTAACCTAACCTAACCCTAACCCTAACCCTAATAATATATTTTTATTTTATGTTTTCAGTTTTCATTTTCATTTTAGTTTTAGTAATTTGTTTGTTATGTGCTTGTAATTTTATTCGTTTTTTGTTTTGTTTTGAACCTCCCACATTATATGAACTAAATTACAACATTTAATTCATTTTTATTTTTATTTTAGTTTTAGGTTTAGTTATTTTAGTACTTATTATTTATTTCATTACGTTTCCAGGGAAGCATGTTTATTCTTCTAAGTTTTTTTTTATGTTAATCTAATATTTATATTTTATTTTAATTTAGATTTATTTACCAAAAATAATTTGAAATAGTTTTACAATAATTTACAATAAAAACACTGTTCTGAGGTCATATGATGTGAACAAAGGTACATATTTTTTTACATTTTTTTTGGCTAAATGTAAGCAATTTCTTGCTAAAAAAGAATCTTCCCCTCCATTTCCAACCTGGCTTTGGATAAAAACATGCAAGAATAAATGACGTTTGGCGTATTTGACATCAAACCTTGCGAGATTATATTTAAGAGCTAAAGAATGTAGTGTATGAGTAGTAGGCTATATTTTATGGTACTTTATGGCCACTATATGCTTTCATTGTATAGAAAAGAGCAGCTTGAACATTCTTCAAAATATCTCCTTTTGTGTTCCACAGAAGAAAGTCATATAGTTTGGAACAACATGAGAGTGAGTAAACGAGGAAAATATTTTTAGGTGAACTATCCCTTTAACTCTCAATGGAAATGAGATGAAACATTTCAATTCTGAGAAAGGGGCTTTACTCAATCATAATTTGTGTATCTCAGTACAATGAGCTCAGTGTGTGTTTTCCATTACGCATCTGTTGACTTTGCTGCAATGCCAGCACAAATTTTCAGCCGTATTTAGTGTACCTCTATTTTTACCGTTGGAATGACACTAAAACAAACACACTTGGCTTCTGTACAGTTAGCTTGTATTCCCATGCTCTAACAATTCAGAGCAAGTTGTTTGCAGTAAAGCAAAAAACATCACTTTGTGGTGAAAATGCAACAAAAGAGTCTAGTCCCTATTCATCTTTTCTGTGAAACATTACGCAAAACAGAAATAGAACAATGCCTGAGAGTATGTGATAACTGATTTGTTGGAGGGTTTCGTTCCTTGTAATATCTCGAAGCAAAAGTCTTTGTCACAAACGAGCATCCGACGCAGAGCTTAACTTCCCAGCGAAACGGCTCCTACAGAGGGCATGCAATCTGCTGAAGGAGTGATATTAGCATTCATCAAGTCGCTCCACAGCGGGGAAAGGAGAGATAGAGACAGTAAGAGAGATAGAACTAAAGAAAAGAGGAGGATGTGCCCTGACACAAGAGTGTGTGGGGGGGAGGGGGGTTTAAGAAGTCGACGCATTCTTTTGACATATGAGTGGGGCGCGCCTGTGCAGAAACACTTTCATGTGCAAACGAACTACAACAGCTCTGGAATGAAGCATTATGGATGGGAATCATAAGGATCCTGTTTGGTTTCTGATTGCTCTAATAATTCCAGTTCCTTCAATTAATGATTCTTCTACTTTTGAGGAAGAACATGTGGAAATAAGAAATTAAGTTCTTATTGTTCCTACTCAGCAGTTGCCACATGATGAGATATTTCAGATTGTAACAGAAAAGATATAACAAATCCGATTTAAGTCTTGCATAAGGTGCGTTTACACATAATTTGGATGCAGCAAAGGCCCTTGATTGAAGCATAATCGAAGAATGAACTGATGTGATGTCATTTCGAATTAAATCAGGCCAAAGTTTGTTTTGGGAAGTTCGAAACAACCGGCTAAAGCAAACTTTCTGGACAGTTGTCCAGCTGGTAAAACATCTTTGAACTACCATTGGTCCGTGGCGATGACGTACTAAGTAGGTGTGACTCTGAGGCTCCGCCCTTCTTTGAAGTGGAAAAATTGTAATATACAAGTGGAAAGATGTAAACATCAGTAAACATGTGTCAGTAAATCAAATCAGTGACTCCACATTGTTTTCTCTTCGTAGGATGAAAATATGTTATTTAAACACTGATTCAATTAAATAAAGAAAGCGATCAAAGAACGCTCCCTTTACAATCGCTGGAGCTGTCAATCAAATAGCGCGAGTTTATCAGTGTCACGGTTTGGTTTTAGTTTCTTTGTCTTGTCATGTGATTCCCTGTTTGTCATGTGATCCATGTGTCTTGTCATTTGTTAATCGTCTGATTATTGTTCACAGGTGTTCCTTGTCTTGTAATTAGTCCTGTGTATTTAAGCGCTCATGTTTGCCCCTGTGTCTTTGTCTAGTAGTCAATGTTTCATGCCGTTGTCCTATGGTTCATGCCTGGCCATGCCTTTGTTTATGTGCGATTATGTTTGTTAAAGGAGAACTCCGGTCAATTTTAACATTGAGCTAATTTTTGTGTAAATGTGGAGTGCTGTCAATGCAGAGAAACAACGACAAAAATCCGGTGTTGCCTACACTGTGTTATCCTCTTTTTAAAGTTTGCACCCTGTTGACTTGAATTGGGGCAAGTTTTAAACCTGCTTTTATCCTCTTAACATCCTTGATGTGTCACTACAAGTGCCCAGCCATGTTGAGTGATTCCTTCAGAGTGAACACGAGTGAATCTGACTGCAGTAGATGTGAAAGATATTTATAAAAATGATGTTATTTCAGCCAGCGCACATACCTGTATTTACTTCCTGTTTTCGGTCGAAGTCCAAAGTAGTCGATTGTCGAGTTCACGCGCATAGGTTTAGTTACCTATGATCACGCGCGTGAACTCGACAATCGACTACTTTGGACTTCGACCGAAAAACAGGAACTAAATACAGGTCTGTGCGCTGGCTGATATAACATCATTTTTATTAATATCTTTCACATCTACTGCAGTCAGATTCACTCGTGTTCACTCTGAAGGAATCACTCAACATGGCTGGGCACTTGTAGTGACACATCAAGGATGTTAAGAGGATAAAAGCAGGTTTAAAACTTGCCCCATTCAAGTCAAAGGGTGCATATTTTAAAAGAGGATAACAGTGTAGGCAACACCGATTTTTTGTCGTTGTTCTCTGTATTGACAGCACTCCAAATTTACAAAAAAATTAGCTCAGTGTTAAAAATTGACCGGAGTTCTCCTTTAAGTAAAGTTGCATGGTCTCTCGGCAAAACTTTTGTTATAATCAACAAATCACTTAGTTATGCACTGTTAGTTATGATGAAATAATTCGTTGGGTGTGCAGAAATCGAGTTGCAAAGATGAGATCACTGCATTCATGCGCTCAACATGTCTGTGATTGTCTACAATGATCATCACTGCAGCCTTTCATGCCACAATTTAAATATAATGCTATAATCAACACTTTTCACGATTAGTTAACCTTGAGAGCAGTAAAAGTATAAAAACGTGCCCAAACGTTTCGAGAGAGTTCCACATTTAATATGCGAAGATGTCAGCCAATCACAGCAGTGGGCGTATACACTGAAGTCTCACAGCAGACACGCCCCTTCAAACAGAGCGTTCAAACCAGAGGGATAAAATCAGGCTAGAAAAATGCCTTTTATTTATAAATTCATACTAACATTATATGTGCACCCCAGGGAACATTAAAAACAATAAAACCAATGCAGTTCATGACCCCTTTACAATATGGAATATAATGAACAACTGGTTCTCCACCCTAGAATTAAGGGTAAAAGGGTGTTTGCAGTCTGTGTGCGCATTCACCCACCTCTGACACCCCACACACACCAAGACGATAAGGATGGTGACCACGAAGGCAGAGGCCGCTGCGATGGCCCCCAGTATCAGCACCTTGGGGAGATCTGAAAACATTCCACTGAGCTGCAGACACACACATACACACAGGTCCTGCCGTACGGCTCGTCCAGGGCACCTGCAGACAGAAAGAGATAACAGGGAAAAAAGACTTTTAAACAGGCATGTCAAGATGTTTAATATCAATATTTTATAGTAAGCAAGAAACGTATTTTTGACATCTTGCCGATGGACTGGCAACTCATTGCCTGATAAGGTTGCCCCACATAATGTGAAACTGTTAAAGTGCCCCTATTATGCTATTTAAAGGTTCCTACGTTTTTTTAAAGGTTTCCAACAACAAGTTTACTAGGTCAAAACACTTTAATTTTCTCATAATATGCATTGCAGCATCACCTCTTTTCTCACAGTGTCTGAAACAGTTTGTTCAATGTCCCCTCCTTTCTGAGAGCTTACTCTGCTCTGTTGGTCTACTCTGCTCTGATTGGTCAGATGACCCAGCTGTTGTGTATATGGTCTACTCTGCTCTGATTGGTCAGATGGCCCAGTCTGTTGTGATTGGTCTACTTGCTCTGATTGGTCAGATGACCCAGTCTGATGTGATTGGTCTACTCTGCTCTGATTGGTCAGATGGCCCAGTCTGTTGTGATTGGTCTACTCTGCTCTGATTGGTCAGATGGCCCAGTCTGTTGTGATTGGTCTGCTCTGCTCTGCTCTGATTGGTCAGGTGGCACAGTCTGTTGTGATTGATCTACTCTGCTCTGATTGGTCAGATGGCCCAGTCTGTTGTGTCACAAACAGCCATATTACACACTACATGAAAGATAATATCCAAAGAAGCATAATAGATGCACTTTAAATGAAAATTCACATTAATAAACATTAGTTTAAACATTAGTAAACAACAAGTAAACATTAACATATAAACAGGGTAATTGTGTGAAAGTGCTGTTTTGTAGCTTTGGAAGTTTATGGTTTGGAGCAAGCATTAATTATTCAGTTGTTTTATCTTTTTTAGCTTTGCATGCATTTATTTATTTTACCCCACTCAGCTCACATGCTCCTACTATGACCAATATACCTAAAGCAAGAAGGAAACTGAGAAACTGTACTTTTTTTAACTTTTTTTTTTACATTCAGCAACTTTCTGACTCAAATTAATCTTTTTTTTAAAAAGTAGCCTATCTCTGACAGTTGCTTTTAACGCTAGCTAAATGTTTCTCGAATCACTTGCACTCCTTCGTATTGCTTGGATACATCAGTGACAGACATGGCTGCCGTTTAATCTGTCTCTGTGTACAGTAATGCCGGGGATTAAATCTGAAGTTTAATATTAGTTGCTGAGGCATACAGGCAAAGCTAAGCTAACCATTGCAAAGCTTTAACGTCTCAGTCATCACGAAGATAAATACATAAAGTCACTGTGTAATATATGATGCTCTCGTCCAGCTTCCAGTGACGATTTAATGTAAAGAGAGTTCACTATGTAAATACTATGTTTTTTGAATGTGTAGTAGCTACTATGGTATGGTATTCTTTGAAGTACCATGTAATGATACATGAACATTAAGTTAGTTATGTTTTATAAGTAGTGTGATATTACACTTTGTCCTAATCAGATGCAATGCAACAGGCTTCTGTACTATAGCAACAAGCAGTTTGACAACTACTGGGTTATGTGACAAAATCACAGAGAATCATAATAGGCTATATACATTATATATCGTTCAAAAGTTTGGGGCTAGTTTAAAGAAATGAACACTTTTATTCAGCAACAAGGACACATTAAATTGATTGAAAGTGAAAGTAAAGACATTAATAACATTACAAAAGATTTCTATTTCAAATAAATGCTGTTCTTTTGAACTTTTTATTCATCAACAAATCCTATAATAAATATTACGGTTGTAAATTGTATATTATTATTTCTTAACTGTTTTCAACATTGGTAATAATAATAAATGTTTCTTGAGCATCAAATCATCATATTAGAATGATTTCTGAAGGATCATGTGACACGAAGACTGATGCTGAAAATTCAGATTTGATCACAGGAATAAATTACATTTTAAAATAAAATCTTACCAACCCCAAACTTTTGAGCAGTAGTGTATATATACTGTATGTATCATATAAAAGGTGTAATTTTGGACCAATGAGATTTCTCAGTGCCAGTGGGCAGGTCTATCCAGCATGACAATTTAGTCTCTCTCTCTCTCTCTCAAAAAAAAAGAACATCAAGATGATGACCTAATAAAATGTTTTCACTATTTTTCTATAAAACAGCACCTGGTCCTGACATTTTTTCATCATGTCATAAAAAATGCCAACCTGGCATATGAAGAAATCCATCATTGTGTGTTGTTGAGTACATACATCATGCACTAAAGAGAGCAGCGATGATGTTTGGAGTGAAGCTAGCTGGACTCATTCCTCTCCTTTACACATGGGATCAAATATCAATTTTTTCAAGATGGCCTGAGCTTTCCCCTCTGAACACACACACACACACACACAAAACAACACAACACACATGCAGCCAGAGGAGAAATGTGGCCAAAGCTTAGGATTAGACTGAGAAAGAGAGAGCGGGATCTGACAAAAGACCGACTGAGGAAAGCAGGTCATGGAAACCCAAAAACCTTATGATGATGGTGGGTGTGAATTCTTGCGTGCATGTGTGTGCCTGGTTTATAAAACAAGCCTCGGTGTGAGATAAACGCTGTTCTCAAATATATTATTGCATCCTTCTACCATCCCAAAAATGCATCCCTCCCTCCCTCCCTCTCTCCTCCGTCTGATGCTGCTGTCAGCACATTTCCTAAATATTCCGTCGGATCCAGAGAGAGCGGCTGAGAACCAACATCTGCAGCCGAAATAAATGGAGGCGTAGAAACCCGACAGATAGAATTAGGCTTCGGACGAGTCTTTAAACAGGGCAAGTATTTAGAGGAGTGTGTTGTTTAGTGCTTCCCCATGGGAAGGTTTCTCTAGCAACAATTCATACATCTCTGTTGTTCCCACCTCTCACCATGGCAGCGCTGATGAACGCAACATATACGCACACACACACACTTTAATCTAAGTGTGTAGCAGCACATTTCTCTGCACAGAGGAAATGGCAAGTGTGCAATGTGTCGCAAGGCAATGTGCATTTTCCCTGAATTACCACAGAGAAAAAGCTTTCTTTATGCTTCAACCTGCACTTTCAGCAGCTTGAATGCGTCATTTAAAGAAATAAAACCACACACACAAAAAAAAGGTTAGACCTATGAAGAATGACTCTATTTAGATGGAAATCAACTACAATATTTCTCAATGACAAACGTCTCATTATAGCAAATGTGCATTGCCATGTACATAGTTTCTGCTTGGAAAAGCACGCCTGTGGCGATATTTCAGCAAAATGATATTACGTTGCTTCGTGCACATTTCACAACACTTTCAAATTGAAATGTCCAGCGAGTGGCGCTAAAAGCATGTTCAGTTTTATCCGAAAGAGATGAACGTGAAGTTGTCGTGCGTATTGTATTTGGTAGGGATTTTTTCGATTTAATCTATTTCTTTTTTTTTAAAGGCCAAAAATCGTTTTTTTCCCATATTTATCTATCACCCAAAAGCCAGTATTAGTTTTCCTACACTGTTTATAGCCTTGCAGCCTCCATGTTAAAGCTCATGCTGGGAGATTCTATGTTAGTTTAAAATTAAACATAAAATAATCTGATCCTGATTGATCAAGGCATGCGACTGTTCTTGACTTGTCCAATTTCAGCATACATTTTTCATCTTGCATCAAAATCCTGTCTATTCATTGTATGCATTTGAAGTTGGGTTTTAATGAACCCAAGTGTACCTAAAACAAAGAGTTAAATATACAGGTTTGTGGCTCTTAAAGCAGGTCTACGCAGTTTCGGGAATTTCTTCGCTGTATTCTCGCTTTTTGCTGGCAGGTTTCTGTATAGAGCTCCCCCTACAGCTTCGGAATAGATATTTGACAACACTGTCGAAAAACTCGTTGTCGACTCTCAGATACCAGAGATCAACGACATCAAAGCAGACGGGACATTCTTTACAACGTCTTCTTCATTCGGGTTCGAACAGCGTGAGGGAGATTTTATTTGCCGTAAAGCAATTCGTTACATCGCGAGACCTGATATCACGCGATACTTCCTGACACAGCGGCCGACGGCCCAAAGTTGCAAGGGTGTTTTTTCCACTCACAGGCGAAAGGGGGGTGCGAGACGACCACCATTCAAACTGAAAAAAGTAATATAACCATTGCAATGACTCTGAAGCTGTCGAATCAGAATCGAAATCGAATCGAATTGGAACATCTGAATCGATACCCAGCCCTAGTATTTGGTGAGTGGTGCTAAAAGTTCATGCAAAAGGAAATGTGAGATAAAAACGCATTTTCTGAAGCAACCATGCCATTAGCTTTATTCTACACGTCTTTGAGCTCTTTTATCGTGTCGCACACGATCGCTGTCCATCGCAAGTACAGTTCTGTACCAGATGAGCTACTGAGCAACTACGACAGAAAAGACTCTGGTTATGTGATGCAAATTAGTGCTGGGCGGTTTGACCAAAAATGTATATCACGTTTTTTTTTCAAAATTATGCCGGTATTCCGGTTTATGACGTTTATTTTTTTTTTCATGCATAATCAGGTGTTCAATGCATTTTCTACTGGTTGAGAGAGGAATTACAGCAGTAAATCGACTTAGGATGGTCTATTTTACTGTCATTAGTGAATATTGTAGAATAATTCCACACTAGTAATACAGGTTTGCATGGCCCCAGAAAATTATGCTGTTGTTTACAAATAAGAGCCAGTCATGATTCTAATGAAGTGAGGAATCAGAATGCAAAGACAATTGCAGTCAAAATACAGAACGTTTACTGTGCAAATTTCACAAAAATATTTTTATGCAAATTTGATACACAAAAAAAATAAAAATCTTTTTATAATTAATCTTTATTTAAATTTCGTTTTTTCTTTATTTAAATTTCGTTTTTTCTTTATCTAAATTTCGTTTTTCTTAATTTTAAATTCGTTTTTTCTTTATTTAAATTTATTTTTTTCTTTATTTAAAATTCGTTTTTCTTTACATCTACTGTGTCAGTAATTTGTTAGTCAGAAAAATATTAGATTACCTTAAGTTAAAAGTATTGCTTAATTTAACAGACCTGTGTGTGTGCGTTTTATATTACTAGTGCAGTGTCCGTTCTCAGAGCATATAAGCCCTGCCCGCTTGAGGTGCGCCGCTTCCCGCTCGCGTTGTTCTGTAGTTTACTAAAAGTTTATTAATTCTGAATCGGTCTGAATTCTGAATTAATTCTGAATGTTGCGTCTCGCGTGTCCATCTATATTGCACCAAATGCGACACTGCACTCCCTCGTGAAGTCGATTGGATGAACGGTTCTCGAAACCGTTTTTTTTTTTTTGGGAACCAAAAAACCTCCAAACAACAGTCCCGGCTCCTCTTTTTGGCACAAGTTCTTCTGTGTCATGTTCTACTAGTTCTGCAGCATCCATCTTCCCTGTAACGTAACACCAGAGCACTGCTGTGTTTACCATGTGTTTACCCTCACCACGCCTCGCAACATTGTAAAGGGTCCGTCTGAAACAGTGTCGTGCAGCGCAACGTTCGGATTAAATACATCGGTATGGCGGTATATTAAAAACTAATATCGTAACGAAAATATACACCGGTTTTCGGTATGAACCGGTGTACCGCCCACCACTATTGCAAATGTCAAAATGTATTAGTATACAAATCAAGCACTATGGTAAAAGTGTCAAAACACACATTGTGGAAGGAATGACGCAAAAATAATCAATAATTTGTGAAAAGGAATCAAAGTTTTACAGCCTCTAGTGTTTATTTCAGCTGGAAACTGCGGTGATGTACTGGTGTGTTTTTGGAGTTTTGCAAAAATGTAGTTACCTAGTCCTTGAATGCAATCTGAAATCCCATCATACAAATATGCGCACAGTCACTTATTGTAATCAAATTTTGCAGCAGACGAGCTGTTCCCTCCCTGCCCAAACCTGTCCTCCCATCATCCTCTAATGGCCCGTGGAGCGACCCAAAGCTTCTTTCAACTCTCGCCGCAGGATTACAGACCTGACACAATTTCCTTAATTGTGGCCAGGAATTCACAAGCTGAATGTGATGAGTTTGCCCCAACCCAAGTCTCATCGCACAACACTGTAAACATTCAGTTGCGTGCACATTTATGGGACAACAGGTTTTACGCATGATATGCTCGAGAAATAAACAGGACTGATGCTCTATTCGTTTTAATTCGCATTACCTGTAATAAAGGGGTCCTATTGTGCTTTTCCACTGTTGCTGTTTGAGCATATTAAAGATCTGCAAGGTTACTAAGTTTAAAGTCCACTCCAATGGTAGATTGGCTCGTTTGGACAAAAACGCGATTTTTCCAGATCTTATGAAGTCACAATGTTACTAATTTAAATAATCCCCGCCCACGGAATACACAAAAAAGGGAACGAGGTCTCGTTGAGATGCGAAGACGGTGCTGTCGCTATGTCAAAGAGACACTGTTTTTTCCACAACGCTTCCAAAACTCATTTGTTTGACCTTCAGATGGACAAACTTAGACAAACTCTGTTCCTGAACATTATAACCCCAACGTTTATCTGTGCGCCGCACATTTTATGGAGAAAAGCATGTTTCTGTTGCTTTTGTAAGCTCTCGCTTTTGTAAGACGATTCACCGCTCCTTAGGAAAATTAACCATGGTTTAGTGATCGATTGCTGTTTGTATTACCTTAGTTTTCCGACAAATATCCTGATTAAATGATGGATAACATCGTATCTAAGTATAAGAAAATAAAAAATAACACAACACTCTGAAAAGTCCTGTGAAATCCGTTCTACATGATCCTCTTGTTCGTTAACATTGTCAGGGTCTGAATCGGGCTCGAATTGGTTTGAAATTGACGCCATCCTTAATATTTACACTAGAGCAGAACTCACAGTTATGGAGGGGCGGGGCATTTCCCAAACACACACTAAGCACTGTCAATCATGACACACTGACCCAACTAACCAATCACATCACAATTCGTATTTCGGGAGGAGTGGCTTCATCGATACAGGAACTAAGACCGTTCGAGACAGACCAGGGAAAGAGTTGCTGTAATAATGTAATATATGTGAGAAATAATACGTTTTTTTTAACAATCACTCATGAAAACATATTCATACACCCCAAAAACAAAACCTAGACTTCGTAACAGGGCATAAAGGACCCCTTTAAAGTCTGCATAAGGAAGGGAATCCTTTTGGATCCAGATGATACTATATTGAACCTGTTGTTATGTGTGATTGATACTGAAATCAACCTGTTACAATTTTTATACAGTAACAGCATATGTGTGATTCAGTACAGTTGCAATCGTGTAAAAGTGCAGTACACAAGAGAAGGAATGCAATATGTAACATTTCTTAATATAAATAACACTGATTTTCAGAAATATAAAAAATAAGTATATAACCATGACAACAGATGAATGACATGCAAACAGGAACAAAGGCAGAGGGCAACAAAGAGAAACAAAATTATGAGAGTCCATGAAAATGAAACTAAACTGAACATAATGGTGACAATTATCACACAGAGCCTATAGCAAGCATTAGCATCATGGTTGTTATGGTAAACTTAAACAACTTAAATAACTAAAACTAAAACTATTACAAATATTTTTGTTAATTTAAATGAAGCTGAAAATAAAATAAAGATATTAGATTAAATAAATTAGAACTGTTGCCTTGGTAACTGACTGAAATAAATCGAAGCTCTAAAATGACAAACTTAAAATAAATAAAAACTAAACCTAAAAGTGAACGAAAAAGTAGTAATATTTAAAAAGAGAAAAGAGTAATACATATATACACTAAAATGAACATGAAAACTTAAAAGATTAATATTAATTAAACTATAATAGTATATAAATAATACTAAAATAACACTGATTAGCGTAAACTTCTTTATTAGCGTGGTGTCATTAACCAATCAGCGCTGTTATGAAACTATTTTCCTGCGGCTCCATAGCAATTAGGTGGTTGGCTCAAAAACATGTGAACAAATGCCATCAGAACAGGTTACATCCATGGAGGTGATCCCGCACCAGCCAAACAACTGTCAATGCTAACGTTTAGCTTTCTTCAGAGATTATATTTGGCCTATATAGACAGTAAAGACTCTTATGAGGCTCTGTAACAGAGCTGTAGTGTGTGACAGACAGTAAATGTTCCAGTGTCTTCCTACTTCAGAGACGCTGTTGGAATCACGGCGCATGCACTCAACAACTCGCTAGTCATGCTAATATGACAGCTAAACTCTCGTGAGAATGAGGGAGTTCAGCCTCCTGCTGCTCTTCATACTTTCCTCATCCCTCTCTCCATCTTTCGGCTCACCAATGCGGATAAATCTCATTATAAGAGCGGAAAACCCCTCAGTCCATATCCTCAGAGACACTGCAGAACAAGTCCCCGACATTTCAGAACTGGGTGAGTCGTTGCTGTTGGGTATTTCTCAGACAGGAGAGCCATTTAACACCTTCCCTGCACCGTGGCCTGTGGGTTTACACTGTGGAGGACCATCTGGACACTCTCACAACACTGTGCTTGACGGTCAGACAGGATTGACCAGTGCAGTGTGACGGTTTTGTACACCAAGACCACGTGTGTGTGTTTACACTTACTGTATCAACAGATGTCAGCAAGCTGGCAGCAGTTATAGGTCATGGTTTCTCCTGCCAGCAAGCTTCACTATCACTATTGCTTAGCGTGCGATAGAGATTTAAACAAACCCCATACTATGCATTAAAGAGGATCTATTATGCTTTTTTTACACGTTCAACTCTCGTTGTGTGTAATGTTGCTGTTTGAGTGTGAAAAAGGGTCTGCAAAGTCACTGCAAATGGAGTTATTCTCTATATCAGTAACACTGTTTCTGAACTCCCTGAAACGCCTACAATGCTTTCTTCCGGGAATGAACGTGAGGATATCCCTCTTTTAAATCATTTATGCCCTAGACATACGCAAAAAAAAGAGGTGAGGCCTGGTTGAGTTGAGTTAGTATTGTGTTGTTGAAACTCACGGTTATGATCAGATAAGTGACATTTCCAAAACAGACCTGAACGGCTAGGGGTTCCCGAACTTCTCCATGACAAGGCCCCCCAAATACCACTAGGTTCTGGCCAAGGCCCCCCTTTTGCAGGATGAGTTATTGAACCCATCGACAATACTACGGCAAATGTAGAAATAAGTAAATAAAACATCTGTGAACATCAGATTATGTGATGGTGTTTGATACCAGCCAATCAGAAAGATTATAGAGATGCACCGATTACAATTTTCTAGGCCATTCCGATTTTTCATTGAGTTTGAGCTGCCGATACCGATCTTAGCCGATTCCGATTTCATTTTTCTAACCACTACAGCACACACAAATATTTATTTTCTATATTTTTTTGTTTATAAAACACCATATACTTTTACCCAAACTGAATAATAAAAACAAGTTTAAATGGGTACATTTTCTATAAATTCTTCATTTTCTTTTCTGAAATAGCCAACTCCAGTTCTTGTTAAAACACAGACATGCAAATAATATGCATTTTAGGCACTTTTTGTGTGAAATCATATTTATTTTGTCCATCAAAAGTGTGCTTTCACTTTATTTGAGTGTGAGCAGCGCAGCAAACTCTAGACATAATGTGCCAGAGAAACAAGTGTGCAGCCAACCTTAAAATTCTGTGTTTGAACTTCTGTTTTTATGATAGTTCTGTCTATTTCTATATGGCATCGCTGTCGAAGAGTAATTAGCTGGTGAAGTGGATTTACTTATTGTATAGTTAAAGCTGCAGTCCGTAACTTTTGGCGCTATAGCGGTTAATATATAATATATTTTCTAGGGCTGTCAAAAGATTAATCGGGATTAATCGCATCAAAAATAAAAGTTTGTGTTTACATAATATATGTGTGTGTACTGTGTATAATTATTATGTATAAATACACACACATTCATGTATATATTTAAGAAATATTTGCATTTATATACTGTATATACATTTATTTAATTTATATTATATATCAATATTTTATATATAAATATAACCATTTTTTCTTAAATATATACATGATTGTGTGTGTTTTTATAAATATATTATGTAAACACAAACTTTTATTTTGGATGCGATTAATCCCTATTAATCTTTTGACAGCCCTAATATTTTCAAATGTAATTTATTCCTGTGATCAAAGCTGAATTTTCAGCATCATTACTCCAGTTTTCAGTCACATGATCCTTTAGAAATCATTCTAATATGATGATTTGATGCTCAAGAAACAACTTCTTCTTCTGTGTGTCAAAAAATATGAAGCAGCTCAACCATTTTCAACATTGTTAATAATAATAAATGTTTTTTGAGCATGAAATCATATATTAGAATGATTTCTGAATATGATTCAGCTTTGATCACAGAAATAAAGTACATCCAGGCTTTGCGTCGGGGTCACCCAGTCAAAATGTATTCTGCGACAACCGGCTGGATGTGCAAAATGCCAGACTTAACAAAGGATTTTTCAAATTCCTATTTAAAAATGAATGGGAAAAAAAAACCCTACATTGCACAAGCGGTTTGGAAAATATCTGTATCTTGGCAAACTGCAGTATTGAACATCCCAAACACTAGCGAACACCCATGGCGGTAAGTTTTTTTGGCATTAAGAGCTTCTTAAGAACTGTAAAACGACCTTTGTTGAGGTCTTCAGCTCTTTGAAGTGTACAGTCACTGCAGGCTTTATCAGTAAACACTCGAAGGCTTCTCATAACAGACTAAACGCCTCACGTACACCGTAAAAACACCCAAATGGGATTTTTTACGACGCTGACTGAATTTGTCTCCACATGTCCTAATGTACGTCTGCTCAAAAGCAGATTAAAATGAGTTCAGTGCTTAACTTCACATAAAGCATCTTAACTCTAAACTAGTCAGACGTGCTGCTTCGCCGAGGCTTCAGCGCACTTCCCCGTAATGCTATTTCAGGCTGTGGGAAAGTCAAAAGCATGGAAATGTTGCTTCTCTCTCCATCACGGGCATCGTTTGAAGCGTGAGAGTGACAAATCCCTTCCCTGTGCTTCAGTGTCAGTGCTGAGTAAGCGCGTGAGGGGTGGCAATCACTTTGATCCGAGACTAATCTCTGATTGTCCGTCCCAGCACTCCTGTTTGGGATCCTGACCACTCGGCATCATTACATCTCCGAGTAACAGCCACGGGGAGTGGGCTTTCCCACTTTACACCACACCAATATGAGAAGAAAAACCGTGTATTGCCATCTTTAGTTTAAACTCCATCCATCAGTACATTCTGTGTGTCAAGTGTTTTTTATAGTAGAAGAAAAACAATATCAGTTGGAGATGTATTGTGATGAGCTGTGGTGCTCATACGACTGACAAAGGTTCAAGTCCCATCCCACTCTCACTTTGCAATCATAATCTGTTCACTCTTTATATCTCTAAGTATATCTCTAATCAAAAGCGAAAAGAAATTAAACTAAATTATCAATTTTAACTACCAATTACAATAAATGGCATTTTAAACGTAAAAATTGACCATAAACAACATGTTAAACTTAAATTTTTTAATTAAAAATGTAACAATTAAAATGTACATGTAACGATTATGTTATCTTTAGTTCCTTTGTTTTCTTTCTGTGTTTAGTTCCTGTTCCAGTTCCGGTTGTTAATTAGTTGCTACGGTTACTCATTGATTAGTTCATTATGTTCACCTGTTCCTAATCTAGTTTCCTTTGTTTGGATAACATAAATGTATCAATAAATAAAAAAATAAAATAAAATTGAAAATAAAAAATAAAAGTAGAAATGAAAATGTAGCCTACTTACATTTTTTTATTTTAAAATGAAAAGCAAAAAATACATTCTAAACTTGTCTTGCAAGTTTAAAAAATAAATGTATGAATACGTATAAGTATCTCTATGATATAAGTATCTCTAATAAAAGTGGAAAAGAAAATTCTTAAAATGTTTTATTTTAAAATGAAGAGCAAAAATACATTTTAAACTTGTCAAAATAAATGTGAAAATAAAATAATGAAAAAATAAGTATTCTGTTCACATTTAAAAGTTTGTCTAATAAAGGACAAATTTATTTTTGTTAATTAAAAAATTATCTTAAAATAAAAGCAAAAATAAATGACATTTTAAACAAACAATATAATATTAAGCTTAAAATATTAAAATAAGAATTCTAAAATTAAAATGTGCAGAAATAAATAAAAAGGCAATAGTTTTATGTTCACTTTTAAAAATATCTCTCTAATAAAAGTAAAAATAAAATCAACTTATTCTTTATTTTAAAATGAAAAGCTAAAATACATTTTAAACTTAACATTGTAAAATTATAAAGCTAAAAAAATCATTTGAAGTTAAACGTTTAAATTTAAAAATATAATATATATACAAATATTTTTTAATTTAACACAAAGTAAATTAATTTTAAGTAAAATTACAACATTTAAATGTAGAAATTAAACACATTTAAAAAAAAGTTAATTAAATAGAACAAAATTCATTTAAAAAAACGTAATTAAAAAAATAAACTAGAAAATTACATAAAAAAAAAAATAAGTACATTGATGAAATGCATATGTGACCACAATACAATCAGTTGATGGATAAATAGATAATTGTCAAGAATTTTTTACCCAAGTATAAACACCACGCAGTTTCTTTAACACATTCGATGCATCCCGTCCCCTTTCCCTGTTGATGAGCAATATTTTCACACTTCTGAAGGCAGGTTTCTATTTCTGCTCAAACACTGCACATTTAATAATTCATTGCCTGTCCTCTGTACACACAACAGCTGAGAGACAAGAGAAACCCCGCTCTCAGAAGCTTTGGACTACATCCTCCATCGTGCTCTGATCTCTTGCTTCCGGTTTCGGGAGTTACGGGATTGGGATTATCAGACGCACATTAATCCAGAACGCAGTGTTTTAAGCACCTGTACAAAATAGTGCAAAGGTTTTGATATCACCAAAGCTGTGTAAGATGTGGAAAAGAAGCAGTGCATTCGGTCACATCAGACGCGTGATGCCATATCTGACCTAGTTCAGTGGCAGGCTTCAGATCGCACACATCAGTGGATGAAAGAGCCAGTTCTGATCTAACTGACTGGCTGGGTGCCATTTTTTAGCGCACAGGTTTTTATCAGTCCACCGGGAAATAAAGTTCTGTTTACAAGGTGGCAGAGGCTGATACATTTAGCGCTTGAATTTGGCAACGTTTGCAAGGTTCAAGCCATCAAATTTTTGCACAATATTCGAGGGCGAACTAGTTTTCTTTGAGACGCTTAACAGCCAATAAACGAGGCAAGCACATTTTTAAACTACCATTCTGGGGGCAGTGAGCGGGTTTTTCATGTTTTTGAAAGAAGCCTCTTATAATCAAGCCTGCATTTATTTGATCAAAAATACAGTAAAAACAGAGTAATATTGCACTGTAAAAAAATGTGTTGGTTTAACTTAAAAAAAAGCAAGTTACCTTGTTGCCTTAAAATTTTGAGTTCGTTGTAATAAAAAAATTGAGTTAATGCAATGAAGAATAATGGTTTAATAAACAGAAACTTAAAATAGTATGTTATCTTCACACATTAGTTATCGAAGTTGATTTGACAAAAGATAAAAAGTTGAGATAAATCATGAAAATATTTTTTGACAGTGTGTGAAATATTATTACAAGTTTAAATAACTGTTTTCGATTGTAATATATTTTAAAGTGTAATTTATTCCTGTGATCAAGGCTGAATTTTCAGCATCATGACTCGAGTCTTCGGCACTGTAAAAAATGATATGATCAATAAGTTATGAGAACGTATGGTTTTACATTGCTTTAAACATTTGATCAAACAACATTTGATCTAAATAAGTTAGTAATTATAATAAGTTAGTAGTAATAACTTTTTTTTACAAGTTATACAAGATTAAACTAATTTTTAAGTCAGTTTAATGTTATTTAAGTTGAAATTACTTAAATATTCAATTTGATTGTACTAAAAAAAATGTAAGGCAGCAACTTTTTTTTCAATAAGTGTCAGACGATCCTTCAGAAATCATTATTATATGCTGATCTGCTGCTCAATACACATTTCTGATTACAGGTGAAACTCGAAATATTAGAATATAGTGTAAAAGTTTTATTTCAGCAATTGAACTTAAAAGGTGGAACTAATATATTACTCACATGCAAAGTGAGATATTTCAAGCCTTTTGTTATCATTTTATGATTACGGCTTACAGCTTATGAAAAACATTTCACAATATTATAATTTTGAATTTGGGGTTTTCATAAGTAAGCCATAATCATCAACATTATAACCAATAAAGGCTTGAATATTTCACTTTGCATGTAATGAGTCTATTAGTTTCACCTTTTAAGTTGAATTACTGAAATAAATGAACTTTTGCACGATATTCAAATTTTTCGAGTTTCACCTGTATAATCAATGTTGAAAAGTTGCTGCATATTTTTGTGGAAACAATGTCTTATTTTTTTTCAGGATTCTTTGATTCACAGATTTATAACAGCATTTATTTGAAACAGAAATTTTTGTAACGTTATAAATGTCTTGAAATTAATTTAATGCATCCTTACTGGATCAAATTATTACTTTGTTCTAGTATCTAGCAAATGCTTTTCCAAAGAGAAAAGCCCTTGTATCCAGAGAGACTTAAGAGACAGATGTCCTAGAAAACCCCATGATTGGGTTGCATTTCTCCAGGGAATGGGGGTGATAAAAACTGTCGTGATCACTATTGGTCCTTCTTGAGGTTAGTCACGCAACCCAGATCTTAAACCATGTGCTTCCCCATCCTCACCTGATCTACATCCGATCTCTAATGATGAGATGAGTGAAAGTCTTACGGGTTTGGAAAAGAACAGTAAATGACGACAGAACTTTAATAAGTTTTAGGTGAACTAATCCTTTAACCTGAGAGACATGTTCGATGCTCATCAAAAACCTGCTGGTCTCACTGGTGTGCTTGAGACTTAACAACATTTTTCACAGCCTGACAACACCTCTGGGGTTTCAGAAACTCATATTGCTTTATAAACCACACACACACACACACACACACACACACACACACACACACACACACACACACACACACACACACACACACACACACACACACACACACACACACACACACACACACGCACGCACGCACGCACGCACGCACGCACGCACGCACGCACGCACGCACGCACGCACACACACACACACACACAAACTGCATCCCCCTTTCAAAAAAGAGACAAAGAGACACATCTCACAAGCCAATCCATCAGCCGGCTCAGTGTCCGCTCTTCACACGCTGATTCTGCGTCCCATATTTCCCTGAGGACAGCTCAGACGTCGGAAAGCAATTTGAGCGCTAAAACAGTCATACATGCAGTCGGCAATAACCAATCCCTTGCTACAAACACTCTTTTACTCATTTTTAGTTTTTTTTTTGTCTTGACCAGCACACGCTCTGTGCACTCCATCAGAGAGCCCAGCGGCGAGACCGACACACACACACACACACACACACGTCTTCTGGTCCGGTCCGGGACTTTGACAGGGTCCCCTTAGAGGCTGACCGCAGTTTCCTCTACCCTCAGCTTTGAGATATGACAGATGATACAGTTTTTTTCGATTGCTAAACGACAGTGAGCACAACTGGAGCTACATGTGCAAAACTCTAAGTACAGTCTGCACAGCAGCAGTTCATGTGGACCAAACTCTAGTTCGTTTTTCATTGCTTGAACACAGTTTTCAAAACTCTACACACTTATCCCATGACTTTAACCACAACCTGCACAACACTGTGGATTTACAGCACTTTGTTCAAATGCTAACACACTGCTGTCAAAACTGTGAACCACACATTCAAAACAGAATAGATTTCAGCCTTGTGCCTTTCAAACACTGCTAATGACAACTTCAGCTGAAACAGGGGAGATGTACATCCTTACAGTAAATGAGAACATTACAGGAATATATTTTGTTTTGCAATTATAGAATATTTACACAGATATATATATTACAGTAAGTTTGACTGTAAAATATAGTTTTTACTGAATTACTGTATATACTGTAATATACAACAGGACCCAAAGGCTGGCCCCAGCAGGAGGAAGAGGAAAATATTTTCAGATGCGCAGAAAAATGCTATTGTCGCAGATTTATAGTTTTGTACCTGCCTGCATATTCACCCTTCCTCAACCCAATAGAGGAGTTTTTCTCTGCCTGGAGGTGGAAAGTGTTTGGTCACCACCCACATGGGTGATGACCAAAGAGGACTGAGTCCAGAGGACTGCCAGGGATGGATAAGGCACTCCAGAAGGTTCTTCCCCAGGTGCATGGCAAGAGAGAACATTAGATGTGATGTTGAGGAAAACCTGTGGCCTGATGCTAGAGAGAGGCAGGATTAGCCCCTCAATTATTTGTTTGAATTACAGTATGTAATTTTAGTTTCTACCTTTCCCTCATTACTGTAATTTCAGAAATTACTACAGACTATTGAAGCAAACTGCTATTTTTCATTTACTGTAACTTAAAGAATTGTTATGTTCTAAAAATGTAAATAAATCATGTGAAAGAAATTCACTCTTTTCTTTGAAGAAAATATTACTTTGTATGAAGTCACTGAAATTGTTCAAACTGTAAAGATGAAAAGTTTGTATTTTCTGTATTGGTGTTTGATGCTAGTGTTTTTACTCTCAGTGTGTTCTGAGTGACCGTGTGTGTTATCTCAGTGAGGGTTGTGCACAGTGTGTGGCTGCACTGAGCCTGTTTTGAGCCATGTGTTAAGAGTTGTGTTGCTTGGAGTGAGTTTTGCAGGTGATGTGAACTGTTTAGCTCAGGTGACTGTTGGTAGTGCAGACTGTAGTTAGAGTTTTGCACATGTAGCTCCAGTTGTGCTTTCTGTCGTTTAGCAATCGAAAAAAACTGTAAGATGACCTCTGAGGAACAACAATCTGATGATGGCAAAACATTCATTCGCTTTACAAAGAGTGATTTAAAAAACCCTCTTAATATACTACACTTTATTATAAATAATGAATCTTTATGTTTTTGTCAATAATGGATGCTAAAAATATATATATATATATATATATATATATATATATATATATATATATATATATAATAATATATAAACACACACAAATAAACTTTTTTTTTTTTTTATAAAAACCACATGTAAATATTTGTGTGTATATATTCATATAATATAGCATAATAAATATGCATATATAAACAAAAACATTTATTCTGTACTATACGTATATACTATACTAATTCTATACGTATATATAAATATATATTATATACATATATATACAATATATGTATATTAAAACATACAAAAATCATTAATATAATATATTTAATTTATATATATATATATATATACAATTTGTTTTTATAATTTTGTATATACATATACAATTATTTTTTGTCACTGTGTATATATATATATATATATATATATATATATATATATATATTGTTACAAATTACAAATATATAGGCTATATATGTATATTAAAACTTACAATGTTACAATGTTACAATTATTTTTGTAAGTTGTAATATACATATACTGTGTATTTAAATATATATATATATATTATATATATTTATTAGTAATTTTATATACATATACAAGTTTTACGTTTTAATATACATACTGTATGTATATATATAAACAATATATTCATATTTCATATTTTAATATTTTTATAATTTTTATAAATAATAAATTTAAATATTTTGCATATATATTCATATAATATAGCATTTAATAAATATGCATATATAAACAAAAACATTATAAATATATTTGAATTTTATAAAAAATATACATTTAATATTAAGAATAATAATTGAGAATTTTAAGTATCTTAAGAAATCCTATTTGAAAAAAAAAAGTTTAAAACAGCATTTAAAAAAAGTTTCTGAATCAGTTTGCTGATATTTGAACATATAAAAAAAACTAATAATTTCCATTTCACAGCATTTGTTTGACTAATCTGGGGTTATTCGGACAGGCGTCTGACCCGTTTTGTGATTTTGAGTAGTGAATGAAAAAAAATTCTTCATTTAGACAAACGGCATTTAATTATTCCATCAAATGGCAGGTTAATCATTAATTAACCTGCATCATCGGGCGTCGTGTGTGTGTGTGTGTGTGTGTGTGTGTGTGTGTGTGTGTGTGTGTGTGTGTGTGTGTGTGTGTGTGTGTGTGTGTGTGTGTGTGTGTGTGTGTGTGTGTGTGTGTGTGCAGACACAGCCCCACAGCGCACAAATCCACTCTTGCTTCTGTGGTTTAATTTTGGATGACTCACCCACTTTCCACCTTCTTCTGCAAAGGTGCAGGCAACCTCCACATCAGCGCACGAACCCACGCCCACACACACCACTGCAACCGGGACACATCGTGATCAAACACACAAAACACACCGAGGGCCTTTCACCGCTCCACGGCGCTTCTTCCAGCAGGAGAACAAAGCAGAGTGACGGTTGATTGTCTATGGCGGGATAAAGTGCAACTGTCTTTTCCATCCACGATCAGATCTGTGAACAAACTCCCCTCAATCTTCATGACATTTCACAACGAAAGCACCGTTACGTAATTCTCACATGAATAATATATAACAGCCGTGTGAGACGCTTGAAGTGTACAGTATGCAGCAAAAAGACAAAGGGAGCGTCTTTAATAATCCCCCATTAAAAACCCATCAAACCCTCAAAGAGATTTAGATTTTTTTTAGAATAAGCCTTGTTCTAGAAGAAGCATGATTTTCAACCTCGTGTTTATGCATATGTCTAGAAGTTTCTTTGAGTGAAAGGATGATTTAGACAACTTTACGGATCAAAAAACACATGTATTAATTTAACAATTCATATATAAGCTACGGGTTCACATTTCTGGTTTAAAACCCCTAAACCTACTGTACTTGCCCCATAGACTTCAACTGTAAATGCATTACTTTATAAAGACTTCTCATCTGATTTAAAGGAACACTTCACTTTTTTTGGAAATAGGCTCATTTTCAAACTCCTCTAGAGTTTAACAGTTTTTACCCGTTTTCGAATCCATTCAGCCGATCTCAGGGTCTGGCGCTAGCACTTTTAGCATAGCTTAGCATAGATCATTCAATCTGATTAGACCGTTAGCATCTCTCTCAACAAAATGACCAAAGAGTTTCGATATTTTTCATATTTAAAACTCGACTCTTCTGTAGTTACATCGTGTACTAAGACCGACAGAAAATGAAAAGTTGAGATTTTCTAGGCCAATATGACTAGGAACTATACTGTCATTCCTGTGTAATAAACTGTGCTGACGTACCAGCAGCGCAATGATATTACAAACTTAGTGCCGGTCATGTTGGAAGTTACAGAGCTGGGGACTATTTTCAGGCACTGCGTATATCATTGAGGAATGAGAGTATAGTTCCTAGTCATATTGGCAAAACTGTCGGAAAAATCAACTACAGAAGAGTCAAGTTTTAAATAGGAAAAATATTGAAAATATCCATCTATGCTAAGCTATGCTAAAAGTGCTACCACCAGACCCGAGATCGGCTGAATGAATTCGAAAACAGTAAAACTCAACTTTTTAACTCTAGAGGAGTTGGAAAATGAGCCTATTTCCAAAAAAAGTGGAGTGTTCCTTTAAAGGAATATTCAAAGTTCGATACAAAATAATTTTTAGCTGCAAAGTTGCTCTTTTAAAATGTTTTATTCTGGTTACAGACTACAAGGTAAGAACCGTTTATGAATTTGTTTATTGCTTTTAACAGATTAGAAAATCATAACTTCATGTTGGCTATCTCAGCAGCATGAAAAACAAGACGGTTATTCAAACTGTGAATAATTGACATAAAGAAAGCGAGCAAAGAACGCTGAAGCGGTCCATGACTTCAGTCTAATGTGTGAGTTATGCACTTTCTACATGGCAAAATTAATCTCTCACTTACATCTTGTCTGTACTTTCTTGTTTATGAAATTATGATGATGATGATGATAAGAGAATTCGCGAATGAAGATGAGAAATCAGTCAGTGAGTGCGCGCACATATTCGGTGATCTCCGCTGTGACGAACCAAAACGCCTCTGATTGGACATTGCATTAATAAGCTCAACAGAAACGTGTCTGATTGGTTATAATGCTCAACGCTGCAAACCACGCGTTAACGTGACGCAATTTAAGCAAATGTCATGTTGTGAATTGACAATTTTCAAAAATTTCACATTTCACTTTACATTCCACACAGTCTCTGAAAGGTTAGTTGATGAATTTATGTTGCTGATGTGTAGATAACTATCTTCAATTAGCATATTCTGTCACGATAATCTATAAATCGCTTGTATATGAACTGTTTATGAGTGCACACAGAGTGACTTTCGATTGCATGTGAAAAGATGGATGCTAAAGTTTGAGCTGACTCACAAATGTACTCTTATACAACAACTTTTCCTCTTCTCAACATGCGTGTTTATGTACATTTTAGACTTGCTGATGTCACTAAACCCGAAGAAATGTTTTTTTCAATCTCATAGCAGTTTGGATCTAACAAGTATGTAGCATACAACATTTCTGGAGCTGTATCTCTGTTTCTCTGGTTTTATTTGTTACTGTACATAAACCGCTCTCCATCTGTCTTTTTCACAGCTGTGTGAGGTGTTCACATGCGGTCATGAACTATGGGGGGCAGCGGTGGAGTGAACCGGTGCAATTGCAGGTTAATGGTGCACTCATTGATTTTATGCTGCTTGAAAGCCATGGCAGGTTTACGCCTGACAGAGTTATGAAAAATGTAGTCCCTGCTGAATTTGACCAACCGCTCATCTGTCCATCTATCTTTCCTTAACCTTTCTTCTCACTCTGGGGCAAATGCACTAAAGTTACATGAGCCATTTCGTCCTATTCACTAATAATCCACAATTCAGCAAACGTAGCTGCTAAATGCAATGGAATTTATGTAAATGAAGCCATTGCTATTTGTTCAGTGCAAACTGCCAACAATGTCTACTTAACAAAGTTAATGAGGTACATTACAGATTAAAAGTCAGGACTATTTCAATTAAAGTGTCATTGATTTTCCATAAAATTCCCCTCACAAGTGATGTAAAGCAAAGACTTTAGATATACGGTACTATGAATGGGAGAAAGGGCAACACACAATATGGCGGAATAAGTCCCGCCTTTTAAATAAAAGAGCCAATCGCCAATTGGTAAAATCATTGTGTCACGGCAGGTGCCGTTAGAAGCTCCGCTTGCTATAGAAAAACTTACGCTTAGGACTGCACATGCGCAATGGCCGTTCCAGCCTGAATTATTTATTTTTTTTGTCATGATTTGAGCATTTAGAACCGAAATTTATGAGTTTCATAGTTTCAGGTGATTTCAAAAATGAAATTTATTCGTGAGTGTGGTGAACAGTTTTGGAGAATTTGATGAACTATCCCTTTAAAGGGACTTTGTGTAAACTCACTAATTGGACAGACAGAATTTGCTGTATAGCTCAAAAAATGATGAAGTTCGAGCCACATTCTAAGTCATGAAACTAATAATGGAAACTGACATTCATTGACCTTGCTCACCACTAATCAGGTTGATAATAATGTGTCTAGTTTATTTTTGATATGGCAGGCAAGCATAACGGCATGAATAATTCATAATCTGGGTTTTGCAGCTAATTGGGTTACTAACAATCATTAGAGTCCTCTGTAGTTCTCAGAACACTCTACCTATTGATCAGAGGAATCGATACGACACAAATCTATTCATCACGTTCAATAAAACACAACCACACTGGGAAATGAACGCTTTAGTGACCTTTCCATTCATCGGCAAAGGAGACAGAAGGAAGAAACAGTCTAAAGAACAGAAGAAGTGAGAGAGAGAGAGAGGAGGAGAGAGAGAGGAGAGAGAGTGAGAGAGAGAGAGAGGAGAGAGAGAGAGAGAGAGAGGAGAGAGAGAGAGAGAGAAAGAAAGAGCTGAAACGCCTCTCATTCCACAACTCATCAGTTCCACTAGGGACCCGCGGGATGCTTTCATGTGGAGGTGCATGCATAAATAAACAAAATTAATTCAACAAAGAAAACTCCAGAAATAGAGCCCTCTCATCCACCAGTGACTTTAGTAAAAGCCTCACCTGCTATACTGGGGAATGAAAGAGCTTCTTTGAGAGTCTCATACCTTGCAGCTATATTAGGCTCATTCTACGAACAGGGTGTAAAACATGACTCAAAACTGACAAATAAAGAGGATACTTCAGGAGTAGGAGCTTGAAAAGGAGCTTGACCACTGTGAAATGACACTGTCAACTTCAGGAGGTCAAGCTAAATATTTTATGAGCTGTTTGATTTTCTATTTCATTTGGGACTTGGAATACAACTTGAATATCTGCATTAAAATGAAACGGACCCCTATGGCAGGATGAGTACGTAACAGGGTTGACGATTTAGCCGATTATCATGTCACTCAGAGGGGGCTAGCTAATTTGGGACCAAACGCTGGATTATAGTTATTAATAAACGTATATTTCCCAATAAAATCAAGACAAATATTTAATTGATCATATTTTAACAACTTGATTACAGGGTTGAATTTTGGAGCTTGATGAATGCACTGCAAAATTTGTACATTTTTACTTCCCGCCATGATGTAGAGAGATGTCACTCCTTGGGAAACAAGAGGATGGTTTATTTTATGGCGTCCTGGATCACGTCAGAGGATTATATGTTTGTTCTGAGCGTTTGACTGCAGATTGTTTTGTAAAAAAGGCACAGTGTAACGGAGAGTTCACAGATCAATCCGCTTTATTGGATCTGACAGCAGCTACATAACACACCATAAATAAATGATTTCATAATGCCCTGTAAATTAAGGTTTTATATGGACATTTACTCATGTCCAACAATGAGTGGCCGTTGATACTTTTTTCTAAGCAACAACGTAGCCAATCATAAAGAGAGCGTTAAAGTGACAAGCCTTAAAAACCAGATCATTCCAGTAATCATTATACATTTTACCGGTAGAGAAGAATTTTTGGTTATAATAATATGTCACAGTTCATTTTATTTTGCTATCCTCACTTACATAAATGAACTATAGTATCATGCATCCAATAGTAAATAAATATCAACAATTATATTTGGTGTCTGAATAATTTTTGGTTTGACTGTACATATATATATTTATGTACAGTCAATATATATATATATATATTGTTATTACTAAAACTATTAAAACATGTTTCAAGTAATTGAAATAAAGCAGAGACAAATTTAAATAGATGAAAAACTTCAACTTAAAAAATATAAATGAAAAATTTTAATGTGGCCTTTCCAGCAGACTAAAATAAATAAGTTGAAGTAAAATTACTAAAATTATAATTGAAATCAAAATAAATTAAAGCTATACAAATATAAAGATTGGAACAGACTAAAATCACCATTGTAAAGCAATACAGACATTTAACATATTATATTTTACAACTACAGTTTATGTGTACTACAGTGTTAGACTGTAGTTACCCTACCATATTTAATAGTTATAAAAAAACAAAAAAAACATATATAGCATTTAATGCTTTAGTTTAAAATAACAGGACACCAAATTGTACAGTCTTCATGAAAAGTGTCCACTAGCAGAACGACTAACGTAGACCCTCCAGTCTGCACATTCTGCAAGTGTGTAAAAATAGGCACATTTTAAACCACATATTCCTATTGCCAAATCTTGAGCAAAAGATAGCTATGCAAAGCTAACAGCGCTACACAGCTGAGCAGCATTTCAACATATGTGCTTGCGTCTTGCAGGCACTTGCTAAAAATAGACTTGCACTGGTGTCTGCTGTAGCTTCACATGACACACACTGGTAAAAGGGGACAGCAGCACAGCAAGTGTGTGTGTGTGTGTGTGTGTTGTGTTTGTGTGTGTGTGTGTGTGTGTGTGTGTGTGTGCGAGCGAGCGCGTTCCTGCGTGCTCTTCATTTGTAAGACCACAGCTTCTTTGAACAACCACAACTGATTTCCTATCTTACACCGTCTCACTCTTTCACCTCCTGGCAAACTGCAGACTGTTGCGACTCGCAACAACGTGTAGGTGTTGTTTTGATAAGGATGCAGTTGCCGTTTGCCAGGGCGGCGGCACAGAGATTATGTGACTGTAAATAAACTATAAATAAACAATGCAATGTCTTGATTTCGGTCTCCATGGTTCCATTCAACTGCATTTTAACAGTCTGTTCATAGTCTGTTTTCCATACATCCTGTTGTTTTTGCACACATTGGTGAGCGGAACATCTCAGTAATAGTAATACAGCGGTTTAAATAAAAGGGGGTCGCCATAAATGTCTGCCTTCCCTGCAGACTGTTGGGTCTTCAGAAACTGACATATGTTGGGATCATCAAGTTATATAGGAAGTGCATGTCTTTTTGCACAATGTAAGGCCAGTAACATTCTCTACACAATGTGGATGCAAACGCTCATTGTATGTTAAAGTTACACTGTGTAAGTTGATTCTTAGCAAAAAACACTTTGTTCTTTTAAAATTATATGTGCTCATTAATGTATAATTACTTCTACCAACTAATCAAGTATTCTCGTAAGCGTAGAATCTGCCATTTATAATACATACGGACGAGTCGCTTGAAAGGCGGAAGCCATGTTGCGCCTCCATCTTGAAAATACATTAGCCAAAGAGGGACATACCTGGAAATTCAAGCTTTGCCTTTCGCGCTTTTACACTCAGTGTCACCGTGACGATTGCGAGCGGGAGATTACTCGCGACTGCCGGCAGATTGAAATAATACGGCCACCGCAGGAGTTAAAACGCCCTTGGGATGGGAGGGGCTAGAAAGTAATATTCAGTTGGTAGTCATATACGATTTCACCGCTAGATGGGAGAAAATCCTACACAGTGTAGCTTTAACGTCATAGCATAACTAAATATGTCAGACCACATATTTATAACGCAGATACTCAACTAACAGGGAATGTTTCTCAGAACTTTGGCTAATGTTCTGACAAGATTCTCAACAAATGTTTATTCTCAGTTATCTGGTCTTTAATAATGTTCTCAAAATGTTAGCAGCAAAACGTTATTTATGCGTCGTTCATGGAGTGTTTTTTCATCTAACGCTTTATAAATGTGGCTCTGCCCCTGGAATTACGCTCCATCATGGGCCTGCCCTTGTTCAAGACCAGGCTGAAGCACCATCTCTTTAGATTGGCTTTTGACACCTGATGGACAACTGATTACCATAATGATTTTATAGATGTTTTGTATTTTATTTTATTGTATTGTTTTGTATTTCACTCATTTTCTTTTTTTTTGCCTGTACTTTTGTCTCTGTCCAGCGCTTTGATCAACTTTGGTTGTTGTAAAGCGCTTTATAAATAAAAATTGATTGATTGAAATGTGGCTAAAATTCCGGTGATTTGAACGCATCTGAAGTCGTAATTATGACTTTATGAGGGCACATCCTCTTTCGGCATTAAAAAACTACTGTCAGGATTTACTAAAGACGCTGCAAAGATTTACAAAATTAGCGCTGAAAAGTCATGGACTGGGTTATTTTTGCAGCTGACCTTATTGCATATGCATTTATAGGAGTTTTCCCTTTCAGACGCAAAATTTATGGGAGGAGGGTATTTAAATGAATACCCCCCCCCCCCCCTATTATGGAAATGATCTGGCTAAAACTTGTGTTCTTTTATTTGCGTGCCATCAGTAGATCACGCGCAGAACTTTCCACTCCCATTGGCGCTTTTGTGGGATTATGCTCTTACGCTAATTCGCCTTGTTTAGTAAATCTGGAGCCTAAATGTCAATGTGTCCCCTAGCGCCCCCTAGAGTGCTGAGATTTGTTGTCACCACAGCAACGCAAAAACATGCTTTTGCAATATATTGGCCAAACATTTTCATCTGCAAGTAACATTTTGTACTTGATATCCAGTGTAATTCTCAGCCCTGAAGCAAAATCAGTTGAGAACAAGTTTTTGGCTAGTAAACCATGTTCCACATCCACCAAAATCTCTTCATCTCTTTCAGTTTTTACCTCTCTCTCAGATCTGTGGCTGTGTTTTCTAGGCGGATGCTCTGCAGCTCACACACACGCTGCTCTTTTCCTGTTGTGCACTACTGTAGTGAGCTACACCGTCTACAAACCAGGATTCAGCGTGGGCCAAAAGAGGACATGGAAGGCTGATCTCAGAACATCCTCAGAAAAAATAGGGTCAATACAAAAGTTCCTTCGCTTGGACTGGGAGAAAACCATCTGTACGCGTCCTGTCTCTCTCTACACCGCTCCACCGTTTCCTCTTCTAAAGGTGACATATTATGCCCCTTTTCACAAGATGTAATTTACATCTATGGTGTCCCCAGAATGTGTCTATGAAATTTCAGCTCAAAATACCCCACAGATAATTTTTTATAGCATGTTAAAATTGACACTTTTTGGGTGTGAGCGAAAATGCGCCGTTTTTTTGTGTGTGTGTATCCCTTTAAATACAAATGAGCTGCTGCTCCGCCTCTGTTCAGAAGACAGCCGATCCTTTACACAAACTTCGGATACAAACAATAACAAAACACGTTGCAACTTTTAGACGGACGTTTCTGAATGGTTACTGGATACATTTATGTAGTTGTTGTGGAGTTACACTGATTCATCTCATCGACTTGCATGAACCGTCATGTGTAACTTTTACACAAGTTGACACAGTTCCCTGAGGTCTTTATAAGACAGCTGTGACATTTTTTGGTCAAATATTGTTCTGTGCTCGTCTGTGCAGCAACGACAGAACAGTTTGCATGCTTTGCTCAAACTTTTACCACTGTAGAACTGGTCACACTGTTGTCGCTTGAACACCAAATGGCGGCGTGGGTGGAAACATGCAGATTAAGGGGCGGTGGGTACTATTATAATAAGATCCCCTTCCTACGCCAGAAGGGGAGCGAAATCTGACCGTCTTATTTTTTGACATGCTTGCAGAGAAAGGCTTACCAAATCAAGGTTACTGGGTTGTCACTTTTTCACGTTTTTCTGGGTTGGTAGATCCACCGGGGACCCGATTATAGCACTTAAACACGGAAAAGGTAAACTTTTCATGATATGTCCCTTTAATATTCATATTTACGGAGCACCACAACACACACATTCTTCAGTACTATCAATGCTAAACCTGTGGCTGCGTTGACCTCTTCCACGAAATGTTACTAAACTAAATCCATGTCGCGGTTACATCACACCAATGTCAAATTCACGCCATTCTATTGACACAAATGCTTTATCCCTTTATTGACAGGTTTTTTGCAACTCTTCGGAGATTATGGGGTTGGCATTTTAAGCACTTTAATGGCAGCGAACAGTCAAAGTGATTAGGCAACAAGGGTGGATAAGGGGTGAAAATAGATAAAGGCAATTATGCCCTTCGCCCTGAGGAAATGAATCAATATTGTGTAGTGTTATGGATGAAGCCTGTTAGTCTAATGCGTATCACAACAGGCCCCGAAATACTCCTAAGTGCTTAAATGCCTATTGAGTTTGGTGCAGCCCACTCCTATTTCCTGACCATATGATAGCCAGTGATGAGAAATAGAGAGAGAGAGTCCTGTCTGCCTGGAGGAGAGGAATAGCAACATGAATCTCACTTTCTGTCATCCGCGGTGGAAAGAGAGAATGAGAGGGCTGTTTCCTCGGGTCATCGCCTCGCAGACAGAAGATGGTGTCTGTGAGGCAAACGCGTGCGGGTCATTCTCCTGTTCAGGTGTGGATGACAACACGGGGGCACTCTTAAAAGTAAAGGTTCGGAAAGGGTTTTGCAGCCTGACACCACAGGAGAAGTTTCTCTAAAAGTTTCAGAAAGAAAACCATCTGTGTACTGGTGCTCTAAAAACCCAGAAACCAATAGACTCTTATGAAAAATGGAGTCTAAATGGCAGCAAACAAGGGTTATTTGGCTTCTTTTGGTGCGGATTAGAAACCTGCTGCTTTTTAGGTTTTATGAAAACAAGTAAATTGTCTTAATTTAACACAGCTACATTCCTGACGACAAGAAAATAAATATTTAAAAAATAAATAGCATAATGAGAAGACCAGAAGCGTGCATGAAGAAGGTAAATATGGTCAATTTTGATTTAATGTTGAGCATAAACCCAAACACAAAGAACTATTTCAGCATAAAAGGGCTTTAATATGGTTCTAAATTATTAATAGCATAACCGCCGCCTTAGACAGAAACGCTT